>PVJS01000353.1:0-137691 GCA_004027185.1 Glis glis
CAAAAAAAAAAAAAAAAAAGAAAAATAGGCAGACATGGACACAGACAGGCACACACACAACAAACACAAAAACAAACATACACACAAACACAAACACATAGAAAGACCTATTCATGTAGGATACAAACCCAGGCACACGCCCTTCCCTCAGCTGTGAGGTGAGTGTCCAGGATTTCATGGACATTGCAAATTCTCCAGGTTGTGGACATGCAGGGAAAGGTGAAGTGAGTAGCATGGCTACAGCCAGAAAGAAATTGACTGTTCCTTTTTAGTGCCTGAATCATTCTCTCACATACAACAATTGATTTGTCTACATACCTCAGGGGGCGTTGCCTTGGAAGACATGACCTCATCCCAGCAGGAAGGTGGGCACCATTCCTGAACACCACAGTCATGTTGGAGGTCCATGGATCAGAGTGTACTGGGCTTCGCCACAGGACAGTGGCCATGCTGCAGGATGGTGTTTGTCTGAGCACGGTAAGCATTTCTGGGCTCCCCACACCCTCAGGCAGTGTCTTACAGTTCTGCACCAGGGAGAGAGCTGAGGACCCATTTGATGACCTTGGAGATCCATGTCTAGAGTGGCTTTTCCTTTTTTCTTTCTCTGTGGTGCAGCCAGGACATCTCCATGTTTCTATAAACCCTGGAGATCATCGCCTCTCCCACTGTCCATCGTGGGGTGTTGAGCGTGAGGCAATATGCAATGTGCTGGGATCGATGATGACTCCCCCAAAACATTCCTTGGAGCTGAACAAAATGAGTGATACCTCAATACCGTCTCTCTCATCGTGACTGAGGTCCAGCACATTGAGTGGAGTAGGGACATTAGCATTGAGGGAGAGCCACCATTCACTTGCATCATTTGGAGAACTTGGGATTTCTTTGCTGGTCATGCTTTCTTTTGACATTAGTTTGGGGGGAAGATCTCCTCTGTAGATGTCAGGGCTGGTCAAGTCATTGGTTGAGGTGACCGTATGCAATGGCCTGTCTGCTGTTGGAACAGGACACAGTGTGGTGGGCTTTGGAAAGAAAGAAGTCATCCCAGGCTTGGTCATATCCCTGCCTACACCTGTACATCCTGTGGAGTCTAGTTGTGGTCAACCTTGAGGATGTGAATCAATAGGAGTGCTGTAATCTGTTGTCACTGAGGTCCATTCCAGTGTGAGCGCTGGACTCCTGACTCCATGGTGTGTTTTGAATTATATGTGCTTAGGGCAGATCCATTGGTGATGGGGCAGTACAGGGAATGAGTGAGGGACCTTCCCTGTTGGCTTTCTTCCCTGTAGATTCCTGTAGGTCCTGTGGCCCAAGTTTACCATGTATGGAGTGGAGGGTGAAAGTGGTACAGAAGTGGACATATACAGGTGTCTTAAGGGCTTATGGTCAGTGCAGGAAAGATGTTGTGGAGAAATTCAACACACAACGGCCAACTCCTGTCAAATGGTGCCTGTGTGCCATGAATTTTGTACATGGATTCTAGTCTTTGAAGTGATGGGACTTCTCAACAGCAAGTAGGGTGGAAATAAGCACTCGAATGGAGGCAGTTGCAAATTTTTTTGGTTGTCACCATTTAGGTTGATCAGGCTTCTGACATGGGGCCCTCAAAGGGGGTGGCCTTCCTACTTCCTCTCTAATGCTCAGCACTCCTTTGAAGGGTCACCATAGTCAGTTGAGAGGGGACAACAAACACCTGAGGAAGGTTGTCTACAGACTTTTGTTTAGGAAGAGGCTTTTAGATAGCAATGCCAGCCATTAGGGGTGGAATTCAGATGAAGGTACTATTTAGTACTGAACTAGATGGCTTTCCCTATGGAGCATGGCCGGAGACCCCATGTACAGATGAACATGTGGTCAGCCCGAGGAAGGGCATGTCCACAGGCATGTGGCTTGTTTCTCAAGGAGATCATCTGTTTGGCTTCATTGTGTTCAGCTCAGTTGAAGGCTGCATAGCATTCCTGGTTCTGTTTATTGATCAAAGGTTTCTGAGACTAGGCCCAGGAGATAAGAAGTTTAGTTGTTTGTGCTAGGCCAGAGAAGTGTCCCATGAGTGGGTTGTCAGGTTGCAACCCCAGCTAGGTAAACTTGGAGAGAGAAAAATAGGCAGACATAGTCACAAACAGTCACACACACAGCGAACCCAAAAATACCTTCACAAACACACAGAAAGACGCTAGTGTATGACACAAACCCAGGCACACACCCCTTCCTTCAGTTGTGAGCTGAGCATCCAGGATTTCATGGACATCACAAATTCTCCATGTTGTGGACATGCAGGGAAAGGTGAAGTGTGAGAAGCAGGGCACAAGCCAGAAAGAAATTGACTGTTCATGTCTTGTGCCTGAATCATTCTCTCATGCACAACAATTGATTTGTCTACATACCTCAGGGGGCATTGCCTTGGGAGACATGACTTCATCCGGCAGGAAGGTGGACAACATTCCTGAATACTGCAGTCACATTGGAGATCTGTGGATCAGAGTGTACTGGGATTTGCCACAGGACCTTCACCATGCTGCAGGACGGTGGTTTTCTGAGCACGGTAAGCATTTCTGGGCTCTCCAAACCCTCAGGTGGTGTCTTTCTGTTCTGCACCAGGGAGAGATCTGAGGACCCGTTTGACAACCTTGGAGATCCATGTCCAGAGTGGTCTGTCCTTTCCTCTCTCTCTCTGTGGTGCAGCCAGGACTTCGCCATGTTTATCCAAACCCTGGAGATAATTGCCTCTCCCACTGTCCTCATGGACGTTGAGTGTGAGGCAATATGCAATGTGCTGGGATCGATGATGACTCCCCCAAAACATTCCTTGGAGCTGAACAAAATGAGTGATACCTCAATACCGTCTCTCTCATCGTGACTGAGGTCCAGCACATTGACTGAAGTAGGGACTTTAGCATTGAGGGACAGCCACCATGCACTCACACCCTTTGGGGCACAGGGGATTTCTCCGTTGGTCAGTTTTCTTTCGACATAATTTTGGGTGGGTATATCCTCTCAGTGTAGAGGTCAGGACTAGACAAGTCATTGGTTGAGGTGGCCAATTGCAATGGCCTGGCTGCTGTAGGAGTTGTGTATTGAGTAGAGGGTGAAAGTAGTATAGGAGTGGGCAGGTGTAGGTGTCTGAAGGGCTTACAGTCACTGCAGGAAAGATGCCCACAGCTCCTGTCATGGAGAAATTCAATGCACACCAGCCAACCCCACCATCACAGGGTGTCCGTGTGTCATAAATTTTGTACATGGATTCTAGTCTTTGAAGTGATGGGACTTCTCAATGGCAACTAGGGTGAGACACTCAAATGGAGGTGGTTGCCATTTGGGTTGGTCAGGTTTGTGTCGTGGCAACCTCAAAGATGGCGGCCTTCCTACTTCCTCGCTTGTGCCCAGCATTCCTTCAAAGGGCAGTGTTGCACATTGGCCTTCTGCAGGACCAGCATGCCTCTGTGTCATCCTTCATTCAGTGGCTCCTTCTTGGAGGTGTGAGTATTGAGAGTCGAGTGGAGTTTTGGCCTACTGGTGTGCCAGTGGCCTTTGATTTGTTGATCACATGAAATCCAGCTTGGAAAACCAGCCCTAAGCCTCAGGCTGGATGCTCCTTGGCAGAAGTCCTTAAAATACACCTGTGGTTTTGTTTTTTAGTTTCTTTTTGCTGTTTTCCTCTTTACAAGTCTTCGTGTAACTGGGTGATAAAGAGCGATTCAGATTTTCTAGGTGGTGATTTCTATAAGGCCACTCAAGATTGTAGATCACGTTGCTTGCCACACAGGAGACTTGAGGTTGTCCCAAGCACCCTGCAGAGCTCAGGGCAAAAGCCATACTCTGGCCTTGGAGTTGGTGGTGTCCAGAAAAATAGTGTTGTTTTCCAGAAATTGTTATCTGTGTCTTGCTTATGTGCTGTGGAGTTCTTGGGTTCCCAAGCAGATAATCTAGGTCTTGGAGAATGTAAGTGACAGTAGTAATGCCCCTCAGATTTCCTCTTTCTCCTCTGGATTTTATATGCCTGAGGTCTTTACCATGGGGCTATGGACTTAGGGTTTCCTGTAGCCCTGCCAAGGGTCACTACAGTCAGTTGAGATGGGCAGCACACACCTGAGGCAGTTTGTCTACAGACTATTGTTTGGGACAAGGCTCTTAGAAAGCTGGGCTGGCCTTTAGGGTTTTGATTAAGATGGGGGTAATATTTGGTTCTGAGCTAGATGGATTCCCTATGGAGCATGGCCGGATACCCCGTGTACTAAAGAATATCTTGTCATCCCGAGCAAAGGTGTGTCCACAGGCATGTGGCTTGTTTCTCAGAGAGACCATCTGTTTGGCTTCATGGTGTGTAGCTCAGGTGAGGACTGCGTAGCATTCTTATTTCACTTTATTTGATCGAAGGCTCCTGTGACTAGGCCCAGGAGATAGGATGCTCAGTTGGGTGTGCTTGGCCAAACCATGTCCCTTAAGAGGTTGTCAGGTTGCAACACCAGTCAGAGAAACTCAGAGACAGAAAAACAAGCAGACATGGACACAGACAGGCACACACACAACAAACACACTCACAAACACAAACACACAGAAAGACACTCATTTACGACACAAACCCAGGCCCAAGAACCTTCCCTCAGCTGTGAGTTGAGCGTCCAGGATATCATGAACATTGGAATTCTCCATGTTGTTGACATGCAGGGAAAGGTATAGTGAGAAGCATGGCATCTGCCAGGAAGAAATTGACCGTTTGCTTCTCATGCCTGAATCATCCTCTCATGCACAACAATTGATTTGTCTACATATCTCAGGGGGCGTTGCCTTGAGAGACATGACCTCATCACAGGAGGAAGGTGGGCACCATTCCTGATGACTGCGATGATGTTGGAGGTCCGTGGAGCAGAGTATATTGGGCTTTACTACAGGATGGTGGCCATGCTACAGGACAGTGTTTGAGCACGGTAAGCATATCTGGGCTCCCCACACCCTTAGGCGGTGTCTTTCTGTTCTGCAGTGGAGAGATCTGAGCACCCATTTGGTGACCTTGGAGATCCACGTCCAGAGTGGGTTGTCCCTTCCTCTCTCTTTGTGCTGCAGTCAGTACATCTCCTTTTTTCTCCAAACCATGGAAATCATCACCTCTCCCACTGTCCATCGTGGGGTGTTGAGCATGAGGCAATATGCAATGTGCTGGGATCGATGATGACTCCCCCAAAACATTCCTTGGAGCTGAACAAAATGAGTGATACCTCAATACCGTCTCTCTCATCGTGACTGAGGTCCAGCACATTGACTGGAGTAGGGACTTTAGCATTGAGGGAGAGCCACCATGCACTCACATTCTTTGGGGCACGGGGGATTCCTCCACTGTTCAGTCTTTCTTTTGATATAAGTTTGGGTGGACACATCTCCTCAGTGAAGAGGTCAGGGCTAGGCAAGTCTTTGGTTGAGGTGGCCATTTACAATGGCCTGGCTGCCGTGGGAGCAGGATACGGTGTGGTGGGCTTTGGAGAGAAAGCGGTCATCCCGGGCTTGGTCACCTCCCTGCATACACCTGTATATCCAGTGGAGTCTAGTCATAGTCAACCTTGAGAATGTAAGTCCAGTGGAATGCCAGAGTCCATTGTCTCTGAGGACACCTTTGTCACCTTTCCAGGGTGAGCGCTGAACTCCACACCCCATGGGATGTTGTCCATTATATGTGCTTAGGGCAGATCCAGTACTGATGGGGCAGTATAGGGACTGAGTGAGGCACTTTGCCTGTTGACTTTCCTCCCTGCAGTTCGCTGTAGGTGCTGTAGTTCGAGTTTACCATGTATGGAGTGGAGGGAGAAAGTAGCACAGGACTGGACATATGCCAGTGTCAGAAGGGCTTACTGTCACTACAGAAAAGATGCCCAGATCTCCTGTCATGAAGAAATTCAACGCACACCGGCTAAGCCCGTGTCACAGGGTGCCTGTGTGCCATAAACTTTGTACATTGATTCTAGTCTTTGAAGTGATGGGACTTCTCAACAGCAACTAGGGTGGAAAGAGGCACTCAAATGGAGGTGGTCGTGAATTGTTTTGGTGGCCACCATTTGGGGTGATCAGCTTTGTGATGCAGTGCCCTCTAAGGTGGTGGTCGTCCTACTTCCTTGCTAGTTCCCAGCATTCCTTCGAAGGCAAGTTGCATGTTGGCCTTTTGCAGGACAAACATGATCCTGTGTCCTCCTTCTCCCAGAGGCTCCTTTTTGGAGGTGTGAGTGTTAAGAGTCTCCACCGAGTGGAGCTTTGGCTCCCTGGTTGTTCCAATGGCCTTTGATTTGCTTGATCAGACTGGACTCACATGGAGTCCATCTTGGAAAACCACCTTAAGCCACAGACTTGTTTGTCCCTGGGCAGAGGTTCAACAGATCCTTAAACTACACCTGTGGTTCTGATTTTTTATTTTATTTTTGCTATTTTTTCTGTGGACAAGATTTCCTAGAGCTGGGATGAAGAGCAATTCAGGTTTCCTAGGCCACGCAAGATGGTAGACCTTGTCGGTGGCCACACAAGTGACTCGAGGTTGCCCCACATGTGTTTTGGAGGTAGGGGCAAAATCGTAAGCCTGGCCTTGGAGTTGGTGGTCTCGTGCCAAATAGTGCTGGTGTCCAGAAGTTGATGCCTGTGTCTTGTTTATGTGCCTGGGAGTTCTTTGGTTGCTTAGCAGATGTTCTCTTTGGACATTATCTCCTTGGACATTGTAATGAACAAAGAGAGTGCCCCTGAGATTTCCTCTTTCTCCCCTACTTTTTAATAGCCTGAGGTCTTTTCCATGGAGCTAGGGGCTTGGGGTTTCTTGTAGCCCTGGCAATGGTCACTGGGGTCAGTTGAGAAGGGCAACACATACCTGAGGCAGGTTGTCTACAGACTTTTGTTTGGGACAAGGCTGTTAGACAGCAGGGCTGGCCTTTACAAGTGGGATTATGATGGGGTTAATCTTTGGTTCTGAGCTAGATGACTTTCCCTATGGAGCATGGCCAGAGACCTCATCTACTGAAGAACATCTGTCTGACCCAAGAAAGTATGTGTCCGCAGTCATGTGGCTTGTTTCTCAGAGAAAGCATGTTTGGTTTCATGGTGTACAGCTCTGATGAGGGCTGCGTAGCATTCTTAGTTTGCTTTCCTTGATCAAACATTCCTGTGACTAGGCCCAAGAGATAGGATACTCAGTTGTGTGTGCTAGGGCATACCTGTGTCCCTTGTATGGGTTGTCATGTTGCAATCCCATCCATAGAAACTTGGAGACAGAAAAACAGAAAGACACCGACACAGATAGGCACACACACAACAAAGACATAAACACATACACAAACACAAACACACAGAAAGACTCTCATGCACGACACAAACCCAGGCACACGCCCCTTCCCTCTGCTTGCACTGAGTGTCAAAGAATCATGGACATCGCAAATTCTCTAGGTTGTAGACATGCAGGGAAAGATGAAGTGAGAAGCATGGCGCTGGCCAGAAAGAAATTGACTGTCACTTCTCGTGCCTGAATCATTCTCTCATGTGCAACAATTGATTTGTCTACATACCTCAGGGGCTGTTGCCATGGGAGACATGACCTCATCCTGGGAGGAAGGTGGGCAGCATTCCTGAAGACCACAGTCATGATGGAGGTCCGTGGATCAGAGTGTATTGGGCTTCGCCACAGGACCGTGGCCATGCTGCAGTACTGGTTGCTGTCTGAGCACGGTAAGCATATCTGGGCTCCCCACACCCTCAGGCGATGTCTTTCTGTTCTGCATCAGGGAGAGATCTGAGGACCAATTGGGTAATCCTACACAATCCACATCCAGAGTGGGTTGTCCTTTCCTCTCTCTCTGTGGTGCAGCCAGGACATCTCCTTGTTTCTCCAAACCCTGGAGATCATTGCCTCTCCCACTGTCCATCGTGGGGCATTGAGCATGAGGCAATATGCAATGTGCTGGGATCGATGATGACTCCCCCAAAACATTCCTTGGAGCTGAACAAAATGAGTGATACCTCAATACCGTCTCTCTCATCGTGACTGAGGTCCAGCACGTTGACTTGAGTAGGGACTTTAGCATTGAGGGAGAGCCACCATGTACTCACATCCTTTGGGGCACAGGGGATTTCTCCACTGCTCAGTCTTTCTTTCAACATAAGTGTGGCTAGGCACACCTCAGTGCAAAGGTCAGGGCTATGTACATCACAGGTGTGGGTGGCCACTTGTAACAGCCTGGAAGACATGGGAACAGGGGTTTGGAGAGAAAGCATTCAGCCCGGGCTTGGTCACTTCCCTGCATACACCTGTATATCCAGTAGAATCAAGTGGTGGCAAAACTTGTGAATGTGAGGTCCAGTGTATATCCAGAGCCCCATGTCTCTAGGGGAATTCCAGGGTGAGCACTGGACTTCTGTCCCCGTGGGAGATTATGAATTGCCTGTGGTTAGGTCAGAGCCAGTGGTGATGGGGCAGTACAGGGAATGAGGAAGGGGACCTTGCCTGTTTGCTTTCCTCCCTGTAGAACACTGTAGGTCCTGTGGTCTGAGTTTACCATGTATGGAGTGGATGGTAAAAGAATCATAGGAGTGTGCCGGTGTAGGTGGCTGAAGGGCTGAGGGCCGTGGCAGGGAATACGTGAGTGAGGGGATTGTGTATAGTTTTGATGGCCACCATTTGGGTTGACCAAGTTTGTGAGGCAGCACCCTCAAGGACAGCGGCCTTCCTACTTCCTTGCTAGTGCCCAATTTTCCTTGGGAGGCCAGCATTGTATGCTGTCCTTTTGCCATGCCAGCATGCCCCTGTGTGCTCATTTTCCCAAAGGCTCCTTCTTGGTGGTGTGAGTGTTGAGAGTCTCCATCGAGAGGAGCTCTGGCCCACTGCTGTGCCAGTGGCTTTTGATTTGCTCGATCAGATTGGACTCACACCTAGAGTCCAGCATGGAAAACCAGCCATAAGCCATGGGCTGGTTTCATCCTGGGCAGAGATAAACAGGTCCTTAAATTATTCCTGTGGTTTTGTTTGTTAATTTATGTTTGCTATTTTTTGCTGAAAAGTCTTCCTCTAGCTGGGTGATGAAGTACAATTCAGATTTCCTCAGAGGTGATTTCTATATGTCCCCCAAGATGGTAGACCACAAGATTTTAGACTCCACCTAGGCCCATGTGCCCTGTGAAGGTAGGGGCAAAAGCTATACCCATGTCTTGGAGTTGGTGGTATCCAGGCAAAAATTGTTGGTGTCCAGAATTTTATGCCTGTCCATTGTTTAGTGGGCTTTTGAGTGCTTGGGTTAAAAAGCCGTCTTTGCAGGTCTTGGGCATTGCAAGGGCCAAAGATAGTGCCCCTAAGATTTCTCCCTACTGTACTGGTTTTGTTTGCTGGAAGTCTGTGCCACAGAGATAGGTGATTGGTGTTTCCTGTAGCCCTGGCAAGGGTCTCCAAGGCCGGGTGAGAGGTATACAAGTCTGAGTTGTGGGTGATAGGACAGAACAGTGCCCCTTGAGCACGTTTTCAGGTAGCACAACCCAGACAGACAAACTCAGATACAGAAAAAAAAAACAGACCTGAACACAGACACTCACACACAAACACAAAAACACAGAAAGACACTTGTGCATGACACAAACACAATCACATGCCTCTTCCCTCTGAGGGGAGCCACCAGGTGTTCATGGAAATAAAAAATTCTCCAGGTTGTAGAAATGAAGGGAAAGGTAAAGTGTGAAGCATGGCGCCAGCCAGAAAAAAATTGACTGGATGCTTCTCTTGCCTGAATATTTTTCTCATGCACAACTATTGATTTGTCTACATACCTCAGGGGTTGTTGCCTGCTTTGGGATACATGACCTCATCCCAGCCAGAATGTGCACAATTCCTGAAGACCGGAGTCACTTTTGGAGTCTGTGGAACAAAGTCTACTGGACTTCACCGTAGGACAATGGCCATGCTGCAAGACGGTGGTTGGCAAAGCACGGTAAGCATTTCTGGCCTCCCTACACCTTCAGGCGGTATCTTTCTGTTCTGCACCAGGGACAGATCTGAGGACCCATTTGGTGACCTTGGAGATCCACATCTAGAGTGGGTTGTCCTTTTCTCTCTCTCTGAGGTGCAGCCAGGAGATATCCATGTTTCTCCACACCCTGGGGTTCATCGCCTCTCCCACTGCCCATCGTGGGGCGTTGAACATGAGGCAATATACAATGTGCTGGGATCGATGATGACTCCCCCAAAACATTCCTTGGAGCTGAACAAAATGAGTGATACCTCAATACCGTCTCTCTCATCGTGACTGAGGTCCAGCACATTGACTGGAGTAGGGACTTTAGCATTGAGGGAGAGCCACCATGCACTCACATCCTTTGGGGCACAGGGGATTTCTCCACTGCGCAGTCTTTCTTTCAACATAAGTGTGGGTGGGCACATCTCCTCAGTGCAGAGGTCAGGACTAGGCAAGTCGTTGGTTGATGTAGCCATTTACAATGGCATGGCAGCTGTGGGAGTAGGACATGGTGTGGTGGGCTTTGGAAGGAAAGCGTTCAGCCTGGGCTTGCACACTTCCCTGCATACACCTGTATATTCAGTAGAGTCTGGTGGTGGTCAAACTTGAGGATGTGAAGTTCAGTGGTGTGCCAGATCCCTGTGTCTCTGAGGTGTATTCCCAGGTGAGTGCTGGACTTCTGACCCCATGGGAGATTGTGAATTGCCTGTGTTTATGTCAGAGCCAGTCGTGATGGGAGAGTACAGCGAATGAGGAAGGGGAGCTTGCCTGTTAGCTTTCTTCCCAGTAGGCTGCTGTAGGTACTGTGGCTCGAGTTTAACCTGTATGGAGTGGTGGGTTTAAGTAGTATGGGAGTGGGCATGTTCAAGGATCGGATGGCCTGCAGCTGCTATAGGAAAAATGCCCAGCAGTGCTGTCGTCGATACTGTCAATGTGCAGTCCCCCACCCTGTCACAGAGTGCCTGTATCCCATACATTTTTGTAGATGGATTCTGGTCTTTGAAGAGATGGGACTTTTCAAAGGCAACAAGGAGGGAAAAAGGCATCCTGAACGGAGGTGGTCGCGATTTGTTTTGTTGGCCTCCATTTGGTTTGGACAAGTTTGAGAAGCAGCGACCTCAAGATGGCGTCCTTACTACTTACTCACTACTACCCAACGTTCCTCAGGAGTCCAGCCTTGCAAACTAGCCTTCTGCAGGTCAAGCATGCCCCTGTGTCCTGCATTTCCCAGAGGTTCCTTCTTAGTGGTGTGAGTGTTGAGACTCTCCATCTAGAGGAACCCTGGCCCACTGGTGCACCAATGGCGTTTGATTTCCTTGATTGGAGTGGACTCACATTTGGAGGCCAGCATGAGAAAACAGCCCTAAACCATGGGCTGTTTTGCCCCTGGGCAGAGCTCAACAGGTCCTTAAATTACACCTGTGGTTTTGTTTGTTAGTTCATGTTTGCTACTTTTTGGTTGACTAGTCTTCCTGTAGCTGGGTGATGAAGAGCAATGCAGGTTTTCTATAAGCAATTTCTATAAGGATCACAAGATGGTAGACTCGAGCTTGGACCAGGTGCCCTGTGGAGGTAAAGGAAAAAACTATAACCAGGTCTTTGAGATGGTCATGTCCAGGCAAATAGTGTTGGTGTCCTGAATTTGATGCCTGTTTCTTATTTAGTGTTCTTGGAGTTCATGAGTTGTGTAGCAGACTTTCCAGGATTTGGATGCAAGGGCCATAAATAGTGCCCCTGAGATTTCCCCTTTCTCCACTGGTGTTTTGTTTGCTGGAGGTCTTTGCCAGGGAGTTAGGTGCTTGGCATTGCCTGTAGGCCTGGCAAGGGTCACCGTGGTCACTTGAGAGATGGCAATGCACACCTGAGGTAGATAGTCCACAGACTTTTGTTTGGGGAAAAGGCTGTTAGACAGCAGGGCTGGCCATTAGGGTTGGGATTCAGAAGGGGACAATCTTTGGTATAAGCTAGGTGGCTTTCCCCATGGAGCATGGTTGGAAACTCCATGTACTGTAGAACATCTAGTCAACCTGAAAATGGACATGTCACAGGCATGTGGCTAGTTTCTCAGAGAGAGCATTTGCGTGGGTTCATAGTATGAAGCTCATTTTACATCAGCGTAGCATTCCTAGTTCGCTTTTTTTGATTGAAGTTTTCTGTGACTAGGCCCAGGTGATAGGAGGCTGAGTTGTGGGTGAAAGACCAGACCAGTGCCCCTTGAGTGGGTTATCGGGTACCATCCCCCAGACAGAGACTCAGAGACAGATAAACAGACAGACACTGACACAGACATACAGACTCAAACATAAACACACAAACACAAATACACAGAAAGACACTCGTGCACGACATAAACCCAGGCACATGCCCCTTCCCGCAGCTGTGAGCTGAGCCACCAAAATTTCATGGACATCACAAATTCTCCAAGTTGTGTACATGTAGGGAAAGGTGAAGTAAGAAGCATGGAGCCGGCCAGAAAGAAATTGACTGTTTGCTGCTCATTCCTGAATCATTCTCTCAAGCACAATGGTTTTGTCTACATACCTCAGGGGGCGTTGTCTTGGGAGACATGACTTCATCCTGGCAGGAAGGTGGGCACCATTCCTGAAGACCAGAGTCATGGTGGAGGTCCGTGGATCAGAATGTACTGGGCTTCGCCACAGGACGATGGCCATGCTTCAGGATGGTGGTTTGTCTGAGCACGGTAAGTACTTCTGGGCTCCCCACACTCTCAGGGGTGTCTTTCTGTTCTGCACTGGGGAGAGATCTGAGGTCCCATTTGATGACCTTGGAGATCCATGTCTAGAGTGGGTTGTCCTTTCCTCTCTCCCTGCGGTGCAGACAGGACATCTCCATATTTCTCTAACCCTGGAGATCATCGCCTCTCCCACTGTCCATCGTGGGGCATTGAGCATGAGGCAATATGCAATGTGCTGGGATCGATGATGACACCCCAAAAACATTCCTTGGAGCTGAACAAAATGAGTGATACCTCAATACCGTCTCTCTCATCGTGACTGAGGTCCAGCACATTGACTAGAGTAGGGACTTTAGCATTGAGGGAGAGTCACCATGCACTCACATCCTTTGGGGCACAGGGTATTTCTCTACTGCTCAGTCTTTCTTTAACATAAGAGTGGGTGGGCACATCTCTTCAGTTCAGAGTCAGGGCTAGGTATATCGCCCATGGAGGTGGCCACTTGTAATGGCCTGGCTGCCATGGGAGCAGGACATGGTGTATTGGGCTTAGGAGAGAAAGTGTTCATCCTGGGCTTGGTCACCTCTCTGCATACACCTGTATATCCAGTAGTCAAGTGGTTTTAAAACTTGTGTATGTGAAGTCCAGTGTATGTCCAGAGCCTCGTGTCTCTGAGTGGAATTCCAGGGTGTGCACTGGACTCTTCAGCCCATGGGAGATTGTGAATTGCCTGTGCTTAGCTCAGAGCCAATAGTGATGGGGCCATACAGGGAATGAAGAAGGCAACCTTTTCTGTTTGCTTTCCTCCCTGTAGACCGCTGTAGGTTTCTGTGGTCTGAGTTTACTGTGTATGGAGTGGAGGGTAAAAGTAGCATAGGAGTGGGTATATGCAGGTGGCTGAAGGGTTGAGGGCCGCAGCAGGGAATATGAGTGAGGGGGTCGTGTATAGTTTTGGTGGCGACCATTTGGGTTGGCCAAGTTTGTGAGGCGGCACCCTCATGGACGGTGGCCTTCCTACTTCCTTGCTAGTGCCCAATTTTCCTTGGGGGGCCATCATTGCACACTGTCCTTTTGCAGGGCAGGCATGACCCTGTGTCCTCATTTTCCCAGAGGCGGCTTCATGGTTGTGTGAGTGTTGAGAGCTCCATCAAGAGGATTTTTGGCCCACTGATGCGCCAATGACTTTTGATTTGCTTGATAGGTTTGCACTCACATCTAGAGTTCAGTATGGAAAACCAGCCCTAAGCCATGGGCTGATTTGCTCCTGGGCAGAGATAAACAGGTCCTTAATTTATTCCTGTGGTTTTGATTGTTAATTTATGTTTGCTAGGTTTTTGCTGAAAAGTCTTCCTTTAGCTGGGTGATTAAGTGCGATTCAGGTTTCTTCAGAGGTGATTTCTCTAAGTCCCCCAAGATGGTAGTCCGCAAGATTTTAGACTCCAACTAGGCCCACATGTTATGTGGAGGTAGGGGCAAAAGCTATACCCATGTCTTGGAGTTGGTGGTGTCCAGGCAAATAGTGTTGGTGTCCAGAATTTGATGTCTGTCTCTTGTTTAGTGTGCTTCGGAATTTAGGTTGCATAGCCATGTTTGCAGTTTTTGGACATTGCAAGGGCCAAAGATAGTGCCACTGAGATTTCTCCCTACTGCCCTGGTGTTTTGATTGCTGGAGGTCTTTGCCATGGAGCTAGGCGCTTGGCGTTTCCAGTAGCCCTGGCAAGTGTTACCATGGTCATTTGAGAGGTGGAAACACACAACTGAGGTAGGTTGTCTACAGACTTTTGTTTGGGGACAAGGCTGTTAGACAGCAGGCCCGGCCTTTAGGTTTGGTATTCAGACGGGGTTAATCATTGGTTCTGAGCCAGCTGGCTTTAAATATGGAGCATCACCAGAGACCCCATGTACTGATGAACATCTGGGCAACCCAAGCAAGGGGTTGTCCAAAGGAATGTAGGTTTTTTCTCAGAGAGAGCATCTGATTGGCTTCATGGTGAGCAGAGCAGTTGAGGCCAGCATAGCATTCCTAGTTTGCTTTGTTTGATTGAAGCTTCTGGTGACTAAGCCCAGGATTAGGATGCGGAGTTGTGGGTGATAGGCCATAACAGTGCCCCTTGAGTGGGTTTTTGGGTAGTCCCCCCCCCAGTTTGAGAGACTCAGATACAGAAAAATAAAAACATACCCGGACACAGACATGCACACGCAAACAAACACACAAACACCAACATACAGAAAGACATTTGTGCACGACACAAGCACAGTCACATGCCCATTCCCTCAGCTGTGAGGGGAGGCACCAGGATTTCATGGAAATCGCAAATTCTCTAGGTTGTGGATATGCAGGGAAAGTTGTAGGGAGAAGCATGACACTGGACAGAAAAAAATTGACTGAATGCTTCTCTTGCCTGAATCTTTCTCTCATCCACAACAAATGATTTGTCTTCATACTTCAGGGGGTGTTGCCTGCATTGGGATACATGACCTCATCCCAGCCAGAATGTGGATACAATTCCTGAAGACCGAAGTCACATTGGGAGTCTGTGGATCAAAGTCTACTGGGCTTTGCTGTAGGATCGTGCCCATGCTGCAGGACTGTGGTAGTCTGAGCACGGTAAACATTTCTGGCCGCCCCACACCCTCAGGTGGTGTCTTTCTGTTCTGCACTGGGGAGAGATCTGAGGACTGATTTGATGACCTTGGATATCCACATGTAGAGTGGGTTGTCCTTTTCTCTCTCTGTGGTGCAGCCAGGATATCTCCTTGTTTTTCCGAACCTGGAGATCATCACCTCTCCCACTGTCCATCATGGGGCATTGAGCATGAGGCAATATGCAATGTGCTGGGATCGATGATGACTCCCCCAAAACATTCCTTGGAGCTGAACAAAATGAGTGATACCTCAATACCGTCTCTCTCATCGTGACTGAGGTCCAGCACATTGGCCAGAGTAGGGACTTTAGCATTGAGGGACAGCCACCATGCACTCGCATCCTTTGGGGCACAGAGAATTCCTCTGCTGGTCAATCTTATTTTGACATAAGTTTACGTTGGCAATTATCCTCAGTGTAGAGGTCAGGGCTAGGTACGTCATTTTTTGAGGTAGCCATTTGCAATCACCTGTCTGCCGTAGGAGCAGGATATGGTGTAGTGAGCTTTGGAGGGAAATCGGTCACCCCGGGCTTGGTCATCTCCCTGCATACACCTGTATATCCAGTGGAGTCTAGTCGTGGTTAACTTTGAGGATATGAGGTCCAGCGGAGTGCTGAAGCCCCCTTGTCTCTGAGGGCCATTCCAGGGTGTGCACTGGACTCCTGACCCCATGGGATGTTGTGAGTTTTATGTGTTTAGGTTAGATGCAGTGGTTATACAGCAGTACAGGGAATGAGGAATGGACCTTGCCTTTTGGCTTTCCTCCTTGTAGATCACACACAAGTGACTCGACTTGTCCCACATGCCTGTGGAGAGAGGGGCAAAAGCCATACACAAGCATTGGAGTTGGTGGTGTCAAGGCAAATCGTGTTGGTGTCCAGAAGTTGATTTATATGTCTTGTTTATTGTGCTTGGGAGTTCTTGGGTTGCATAGCAGATATTCTAGGTCTTTGATGTGGTAAGGGGCAACGATAGTGCACCTGAGATTTCCGCTATCTCCACTGGTGTTTTGTTTGCTGGAGATTTTTGATGCAGATTTAAGTGCTTGCCATTTCCTGTAGTCCAGGCAAGGGTCAACACAGTCTATTCAGAGTTGGCAACACAAACACACAAACCTGATGCAGGTTGTACACACATTTCTTGTGGGGGGAACATTTCTGTTAGAGAGCAGGGCCAGCTTTTAAGTTTGGGATTAAGATATGGGTAATCTTTGGTTCTGAGAGAGGTGGTTTGCCCATTCAGCATGGCTGTAGACCGCATGTACTGAAGAACATCTAGATGGTCAACCCTTGCAAGGACATGTGCACAGGCTGAGACCAGTCAAACTTGAGTATGTGAGGTCCAGCAGAGTGACAGAGCCCTGTGTCTCTGAGCGGAATTCCAGGGTGAATGCTGGACTTCTTGACTACATGGAGATTGTGAATTGCCTGTGCTTAGGTCAGAGCCAGTGGAGATTGGGCAGTACAGGGAATGAGGAAGGGGACATTTCCTGTTTTCTTTCCTCCCTGTAGACCGCTGTAGGGCCTGTGGCCTGAAATTACCATGTATGGAGTGGAGAGGTAAAGGAGCAGAGGAGCGGGCAGGTGTATGTGGCCAAAGGGCTTACAGCCCCTGAAGGAAAGGTGCCCAGCAGTCTTGTTGTGGTGACTTTCAATGTGCACTGGCCCTTCCCCCATCACAGGGTAGAATAAAAGATGGTAGACTCGAGCTTGAACCAGGGTACCTGGTTCTGGTAAAGACAAAAACTGTAACCATGTCTTTGAGTTGGTGGTGTCCAGGTGTTTCCTGTAGTCCTGGCAAGGGTCACCATGGTCAGATGAGAGATGGCAATGCATATCTGAGGCAGATTATCAACAGACTTTTATACGGGGACAAGAGTGTTAGACTGCAGGACTGGCCATTAGGATTGGGATTCAGATGGGGGTAATCTTTGGTTCTGAGCTAGGTGGCTTTCCTCATGGAGCCTATTCGGAGACTTCATGAACTGTAGAACATCTAGTCAACCTGAAAAAGAGCATGTACACTGGCATGTGGCTTGATTCTCAGAGAGAGCAATGGTTTGGCTTCATAGTGTGCAGCTCATTTTAGGTCCGTGTAGCATTCCTAGTTCACGTTGTTTATACAAAGTTTCCTGTGATTAAACCTAGGAAATAGGAGGCTGCGTTGTGGGTACTGTTCCAGACCAGTGCCCCTTGAGCGGGTTGTTGGGTAGCACACCCTAGCCAGAGACACTCGGAGACAAAAAACAGTGACAGACACAGACACACATACACAAACAAACACACACACAAACACAAAAACACAGAAAGATACTCGTGTACAACACAAACCTAGGCACATGTTGCTTGCCTCCTCTTTGAGCTGAGCATCCAGGATATCATGGATATTGCAAATTCTCCAGGCTGTGGACATGCAGGGAAAGGTGTAGTGAGAAGTATGGCACCGGCCAGAAATAAATTGACTGTTCGCTTCTGGTTCCTGAATCATTCTCTCACACACAACAATTGATTTGTCTACATACCTCAGGGGGTGTTGCCTTGGAAGACATGACCTCATCCCAGCAGGAAGGTGGGCACCATTCCTGAAGACCTCAGTCATGTTGAAGTTCTGTGGATCAGAGTGTATTGGGCTTTGCCACAGGATGGTGGCCATGCTGCAGGACGGTGTTTGAGCACGGTAAGCATTTCTGGCCTTCCCACACCCTCGCGTGATGTCTTTCTGTTCTGCACCGGGGAGAGATTTGAGGACCCATTTGATGGACTTGGAAATCCACACCTATAGTGGGTTGTCCCTTCCCTTCTCTCTGCGGTGCAGCCAGGACATCTCCATGTTTCTCTAAACCCTGGAGATCATCGCCTCCCCCACTATCCATCGTGGGGCATTGAGCGTGAAGCAATATGCAATGTGCTGGGATCGATGATGACTCCCCCAAAACATTCCTTGGAGCTGAACAAAATGAGTGATACCTCAATACCGTCTCTCTCATCGTGACTGAGGTCCAGCACGTTGGCCGGAGTAGGGACTTTAGCATTGAGGGACAGCCACCATGCACTCACATCCTTTGGGTCACAGGGGATTTCTCCACTGCTCAGTCTTTCTTTCGACATAAGTGCGGGTAGGCACATGTTCTCAGTGCAGAGGTCAGGGCTAGGTACGTCGCAGGTGGAGGTAGCCACTTGTAATGGCCTGGTAGCCATGAGAACAGGACACATTGTGGTGGACTTTGGAGAGAAAGCGTTCAGCCCAGGCTTCGTCAACTCCCGGCATACACCTGTATATCCAGTGGAGCCAAGTGTTGGTCAAACTTGTGTATGTGAGGTCCAGTGAAAGTCCAGAGCCTCGTGTCTCTGAGGGGAATTCCAGGGTGAGCACTGGACTCATCACCCCATGGAAGATTGTGAATTTCCTGTGCTTATGTCAGAGCCAGTGGTGATGGGGCAGTACAGGTAATGAGGAACGGGAACTTGTCTTTTTGCTTTCCTCCCTGTGGACCACTAAAAGTCCTGTAGCCTGAGTTTACCGTGTATGGAGTAGAGGGTAAAAGTAGCATAGGAGTGGGCAGGTGTAGGTGGCCGAAGGACTGACAGCCGTGGCAGGGAATACACGAGTGAAGGGGTTGTGTATAGTTTTGGTGGCCACCCTTTTGGTTGGCCAAGTTTATGAGGTGGTACCCTCAAGGATGGCAGCCTTACTACTTCCTTGCTAGTGCCCAATTTTCCTTGGGAGGCCAGCATTGCACCCTCTCCTTTTGCAGGTCAGGCAAGGGCCAAAGATAGTGCCGCTGAGATTTCTCCCTACTGCATTGGTATTTTGTTTGCTAGAGTTCTTTGCCACATAGCTAGATGCTTATCATTTCCTGTAGTGCTGGCAAGGGTCACCACGGTCAGTCAAGACATGGAAACACACACCTGAGGTAGGTTGTCCACAGACATTTGTTTGGGGACAGGCTGTTATACAGCAGGACCAGACTTTACGTTTGGTATTCAGTTGAGGGTAATCTTTGGTTCTGAGCTAGCTGGCTTTCCCCATGGAGCATGGACAGAGACACCATGTACTGAGGAACATCTGGCCAACCCAAGCAAGGGGTTGTCCACAGGCATGTGGCTTGTTTCTCAGGGAGAGCATTTGATTGGCTTCATGGTGAGCAGATCAGTTGAAGCCAGTGTAGCATTCTTAGTTCACTTTGTTTGATTGAAGCTTCCCTTGACTAGGCCCAAGAATTAGGAGGCTGAGCTGTGGGTGGTAGGACAGAACAGTGCCTCTTGAGAGGGTTTTTGGGTAGCACAGTCAGCCAGAGACACTTAGATAGAGGAAAAATACCAGACCCGGACACAGACATGCACACACAAACGAACACACACACAAACACAAACACACAGAAAGACACTTGTGCATGAAATAAATGCAGTCACACGCCCCTTTCCTCAGCTGTGAGGGGTTCCACCAGGTTTTCGTGGAAATTGCAAATTCTCCAAGTTGTAGATATGCAGGGAAAGGTGTAGGGAGAAGCAGGGCACTGGCCAGAAAAAAATTGGATATTTCTCTTGCCTGAATCTTTCTCTCATGCACAACAATTGATTTCTCTACATACCTCAGGGGTTGTTGCCTGCATTGGGATACATGACCTCATCCCAGCCGGAATGTGGACACAATTCCTGAAGACTGGAGTCACGTTGGAAGTCTGTGGATCAAAGTCTACTGAGTTTCACCACAGGATCGTGGCCATGCTGCAAGACGGTGGTTGGTAGAGCACGGTAAGCATTTCTGGCCTCCCCACACCCTCAGGCGGTGTCTTTCTGCTCTGCACTGGGGAGAGATCTAAGGACAATTTTGGTGCTTTGGAGATCCACATCTAGTGTGGGTTGTCCTTTCCTCTCTCTCTGTGGTACAGCCAGGACATCTCCTTGTTTCTCCAAATCCTGGAGATCATTGCCTCTCCCACTGTCCATCGTGGGGCACTGAGCGTGAGGCAATATGCAATGTGCTGGGATCGATGATGACTCCCCCAAAACATTCCTTGGAGCTGAACAAAATGAGTGATACCTCAATACCGTCTCTCTCATCGTGACTGAGGTCCTGCACATTGACCGGAGTAGGAACTTTAGCATTGAGGGAGAGCCACCATGCACTCACATCCTTTTGGGCACAGTGATTTGTCCACTGGGGAATCTCTCTGTCAGTATAAATGTGGGTAGGTACATCTCCTCAGTGCAGAGGTCAGGACTAGGCAAGTCATTGGTGATGTGGCCATTTTCAATGGCCTGGCTGCTGTGGGAGCAGGATATGGTGTGGTGGGCTTTGGAGAGAAAGTGTTAAATCTGGACTTGGTCACCTCCCTGATATACCTGGATATTTGTTGAGTCCAGTGGTGGTCAGCCTTCAGGATGTGAGGTCCAGCAGAGTGACAGAGCCCTGTGTCTCTGAGGGGAATTATAAGGCGAGCACTGAACTCCTGACCTCATGGGAGACTGTGAATTGCCTGTATTTAGGGAAGAGCCAGTGGTGATGGAGCAGTACAGCGAATGAGGAAGAGGACCATACTTGTTGGCTTTCTTCCTGGCAGGCCACACTGGATCCAGTGGATTCTAGTCTTTGACGTGATGGGACTTCTCAAGGGCAACAAGTGTGGAAACAGTTATCTGGAATGGAGATAGTCGTGAATGTTTTTGGTGGCCACTATTTGGTTGGTCAGGTTTGAGAGGCAGCACCCTCAAGGATGGCGGCCTTCTTATTTACTCGATAAATAAGTGCCCAATATTCCTCAGGAGGCCAGGTTCCACACTAGCCTTTTGCAGGGCAAGCATGCTCCTGTGTCCTCCTTTTCCCAGAGGCTCCTTCTTGGTGGGGTGAGTGTTGAGAGACTCCATTGAGAGGAGCCCCTGGCCCACTGGTGCTCCAATGGCCTTTGATTTGCTTGATTGGATTGGACACCCATTTGGAGGCCAGCATGGAAACCAGCCCTAAGTCATGGGCTTTTTTCCCTGGGCAGAGGTCAATGGGTCCTTAAATTATGCCTGTTTTTGTTTGTTAGCACTATGTTTTTGTTGACTAGTCCTACTGTAGTTGGGTGATGATGAGCGATTCAGGTTTCCTACGAGGCAATTTTAATAAGGCTTGCGAGATGGTAGACTTGGGCTTGAACCAGGTGCCCAGAGGAGGTAGGTGCAAATCTATCACCAGGTCTTGGAGTTGGTGGTGTCCAGGCAAATAGTGTTGGTGTCCTGAATTTGATGTCTGTGTCCTGTTTAGTGTTGGAGTTTTGGGGTTGCATAGCAGACTTTCCAGGATCTGGATGTTGCAAGGGGCAAAGATATTTTCCCTGAGATTTCTCTTTTCTCCACTGGGGCTTTGTTTGCTTGAGGTCTTTGCCAGGGAGCTATGTGCTTTGTTTTTCCTGTAGCCCTAGCAAGGGTCACCACGGCAGGGAAGATGCCCAGAGCTTCTACTGTGGAGACTTTGAATGCACACTGGCCAACCTCCCGTCACAGGGCGCGTGTATGCCACACATTTTTGTAGATGGATTCTAGTCTTTGACGTGATGGGAGTTCTCAAGGGCAACTAGCGGGGAAATAGGCATCTTGAATGGAGGTGGTTTATAATTGTTTTGCTGGCCACAAACTGGGTTGGCCAAGTTTGTGATGCGGTGCCCTCAAGGATGGTGGTCTACTTCCTTGCTAGGGCCCAATTTTCCTTGGGAGGCCAGCCTTGCACTCTGGCCTTCTGCAGGGCAAGGATCCCCTGTGTCCTCATTTTGCCACAGGCTCCATCTTGGCAGTGTGGGTGTTGAGAATCTCCATGAAGAGGAGCTCTGGCTCACTTATATGCCAATGGCCATTGATTTGGTCAATTGGATTGGACTCACATCTGGAGTCCAGCATTTAAAACCAGCCCTAAGCCACAAGCTGGGTAATGAAGAGCAATTCATGTTTCCTAGGAGGCAATTTCTATAAGCCCCACAAGATGGTAGACTGCAAGATGGTATATTCCAACTTGGCCCACGTGACCTGTGGAGGTATTCAGATGGGTTTAATCTTTGGTTCTGAGCTAGCTGGCTTTCCCCATGGAGCATGGACAGAGACCCCATGTACTGAAGAACATCTGGGCAACCCAAGCAAGGGGTTGTCCGCAGGCATTTGGCTTGTTTCTCAGACAGAGCATTTTATTGGTTTTGTGGTGATTTGCTTGGTTTGGTTGAAGCTTCCGGTGACTAGGGTCAAGAGGTAGGAGGCTGAGTTGTGGGTGATAAGACAGAACAGTGCCTCTTGAGGGGTTTTTCCCCACAGCCAGAGACACTCAGATATAGAAAAAAAAACACACCCAGCCACAGACACGCACACACAAACACACAGAAAGACACTCGTGCATGACACAAACATAGTCGCATGCCCCGTTCCTCAGCTTTGAGCGGAGCCACCAGGATTTCATGGAAATCACAAATTCTCCAGGGTGTTAATATGCAGGGAAAGGTGTAGGGAGAAGCATGGCACCTGCCAGAAAAAAATTGACAGGACACTTCTCTTGCCTGAATCTTTCTCTCATGTACAACAACTGATTTGTCTACATACCTCAGGGCGTGTTGCCTGCATTGGGATACATGAACTCATCCTGCCTGAATGTGGACACAGTTCCTGAAGACCAGAGTCACAATGGGAGTCTATGGATCAAAGTCTACTGGGCTTCGCCACAAGACCATGGCCATGCTGCAGGATGGTGTTTAGTAGAGCACGGTAAGCATTTCTGGCCGCCCCACACCCTCAGGTGGTGTCTTTCTGTTCTGCACTGGGGAGAGATCTGAGGACTGATTTGATGACCTTGGATATCCACATGTAGAGTGGGTTGTCCTTTTCTCTCTCTGCGGTGCAGCCAGGATATCTCCTTGTTTTTCCAAACCTGGAGATCATCGCCTTTCCCACTGTCTATCTTGCGGCATTGAGCTTGAGGCAATATGCAATGTGCTGGGATCGATGATGACTCCCCCAAAACATTCCTTGGAGCTGAACAAAATGAGTGATACCTCAATACCGTCTCTCTCATCGTGACTGAGGTCCAGCACATTGGTCGGAGTAGGGATTTTAGCAATGAGGGACAGCCACCATGCACTCACATCCTATGGGGCACAGGGAATTTCTCCACTGGGGAATCTTTCTTTTTATATAAGTTTGGGTGGACACATCTCCTCATTGCAGAGGTTGGGACTATGCAAATTGTTGGTTGAGGTGGCCATTTGCAATGGCATGGCTACTGTGGGGGTAGGAAAAGGTGTGGTGGGCTTTGGAAGGAAAACATTCAGCCTGGGCTTGGTCACCTCCCTGCATACACCTGTATATCCAGTGGAGTCTAGTGGTGGTCAACCTTGAGGATGTGAGGTCCAGTGGTGTGCCAGATCCCTGTGTCTCTGAGGGGTATTCTGGAGTGAGCGCTGGACTCCTGACTCCATTGGGGATTGTGAATTGCCTGTGCTTAGGACAGAGCCAGTAGTGGTGGGGGAGTACAGGGAATGAGGAAGGGTACCTTGCCTGTTGGCTTTCTTCCTAGTAGGATAGTCTAGGTCCTGTGGCTTGAATTTACACTGTATGGAGGGGTGGGTGAAAGTAGCACAGGAGTGGGCATGTTCAAGTGTCTGACGGGCTTAAGGCTGATGTAGGAAAGATGCCCAGCAGTCCTGTCATGGATACTTTCAATGCACAGTCCCTCCCTCCCCATCTCAGAGTGCTTGTATTCCATACATTTTTGTAGATGGATTCTAGTCTTTGAAATGATAGGACTTCCAAGGGCAACAAGGGGGGAAATAGGCATCTTGAATGGAGGTGGTCGCAATTTGTTTTATTGGCCACCATTTGGGTTGGACATGTTTGAGAGGCAGCGCCCTCAGGGAAGGCGGCCTTCCTAATTACTCACTATTTACCAATGTTCCTTGCGAGGGCAGCCTTGCACACTGGCCTTCTGCAGGGCAAACATGGCCCTGTGTCCTGCATTTCCTGGAGCCTCCTTCTTAGTGGTGTGAGTGTTGAGTGTCCATGGAGAGAAGCCCTGATCCACTGGTGCGCCAATGGCCTTTGTTTTGTTCCATTAGATTGGACTCACATTTGGAGGCCAACATGGAAAAACAGCTCGAATCCATAGGCTATTTTGCCCCTGGGCAGAGCTCAGCAAGTCCTTAAATAACACCTGTGGCTTTGTTTGTTAATGTTTGCTACTCTTTGGTTCACTAGTCTTCCTGTAGCTGGGTGATGAAGCACAACGCAGGTTTTCTATAAGCAATTTCTATAGGAACCACAAGATGGTAGAGCTTGGACCAGGTGCCCTGTGGAGGTAAAGGCAAAAACTACAACCAGGTCTTTGAGATGGTTGTATACAGGCAAATAGTGTCAGTGTCCTGAATTTGATGCCTGTTTCTTATTTAGTGTGTTCTTGTAGTTTTTGGGTAGTGTAGCATACTTTCCTGGATTTGGCTGTTGCAATGGGGCAAAAATAGTGCTGCTAAGATTTACCCTTTCTCAACTGGTGTTTGTTTGCTGGAGATCTTTGCCAGGGTGTTAGATACTTGGCGTTTCCTATAGTCCTGTCAAGGGTCATCATGGTCAGTTGAGAGATGCAACGCACACCTGAGGCAGATTGTCCACAGACTTTTGTATGGGGACAAGGCTATTAGAAAGCAAGGCTGGCCATTAGGATTTGGATACAGAAGGGGGCAATCTTTGGTTTAAGTAGTTGGCTTTCCCCATGGAGCATGCTTGGAGACTCCATAACTGTAGAACATCTAGACAACCTGAAAAAGAACATGTCACAGGCATGAGACTTGTTTCTTAGAGAGAGCATTTGTGTGGATTCCTAGTGTGGAGCTCATTTTAGGTTGGCATAGCATTCCTAGTTTTTGTTTGTTTGTTTGTTTGTTTGTTTGTTTGATCAAACTTTCCTGTGACTAAGCCCAGGTGATAGGAGACTGAGTTGTGGGTGATAGGCCAGACTAGTGCCCCCCCTTTCTTTTGCAGTACCAGGAATTGAACCCAGGGGCATTCTACCTCTGAGCTACACCTCCAGCCGTATGTTTTTATTTTGAAACAAGGTCTCACTAAGTTGCATAGGGCCTCACTAAGTGTCTGAGGCTGGCTGCGAACCTGGGTCCTCTGGTCTCAGCCTCCCAAGTACTGGGATTACAAGCATGCACCACAATGCATGGCTTGACCAGTGCCCCTTGAGCGGGTTTTTGTGTACCATACCCCAGCCACAGACACTCAGAGACAGAAAAACAGACAGACATGGACACAGACACACAGACACAAACAAACACACTCACAAACACAAACACACAGAGAAACTCATGCATGACACAAACCCAGGTACCCACCCCTTCCCTCAGCTCTGAGATGAGCCACCAGGATTTCATGGACAACACAAATTCTTCAGGTTGTGGATATGTAGGGAAAGGTCAAGTGAGAAGCATGGTGCCGGCTAGAACAAAACTAACTGTTCGCTTCTCTTGCTTGAATTGTTCTCTCACGCACAACAATTGATTTGTTTACATACCTCAGGGGGCGTTGCCTTGGGAGACATGACCTCATCCTGGCAGGAAGGTGGGCACCATTCCTGAACAGTGCAGTCATGTTGGAGGTCCGTGGATCAGAGTGTATTGGGCTTCGCCACAGTACGATGGCCATGCTGCAGGATGGTGGTTGTCTGAGCACGGTAAGCATATCTGGGCTCCCCAAACACTCAGGTGGTGTCTTTCTGTTCTGCTCTGGGGAGAGATCTGAGGACCCATTTGATGACCTTGGAAATCAACATCTAGAGTGGGTTGTCCCTTCCTCACTCTCTGCGATGCAACCAGGACATCTCCATGTTTCTCCAAACCCTGAAGTTCATCGCCTCTCCCACTGTCCATCGTGGGGTGTTGAGCGTGAGGCAATATGCAACGTGCTGGGATCTATGATGACACCCTGAAAACATTCCTTGGAGCTGAACAAAATGAGTGATACCTCAATACCGTCTCTCTCATCGTGACTGAGGTCCAGCACATTGACTGGAGGATGGTCTTTAGCAATGAAGGAGAGCCAACATGCACTCACATCTTTTGGGACATAGGGGGTTTCTCCACTGCACAGTCTTTCTTTCAATATATGTGCAGGTGGGCACTTGTCCTCAGTGCAGAGGTCAGATTTAGGTATGTTGCAGTTGGAGGTGGCCACTTGTAATGGTATGACTGCAGTGGGAGCAGGATATGTTATGGTGGGGTTTGGAGAGAAAGTATTCAGCCCGGGCTTGGTCACCTCCCTGGGAAAACGAGGACACAGGGGCATTCTTGCCCTGCAAAAGGACACTGTGCAATAATGGCCTCCCAAGGAAAATTGGGCACCAGCAAGGAAGTAGTAAGGATGTCGTCCTTGAGGGTACCATCTCACAAACTTGGTCAACCTAGAGGGTTGCCACCACAACTATACACAACCCCCTCACTCGCGTATTCCCTGTCTGTTGGCTTTCTTCCCAGTAGGATGCTCTAAGTCCTGTGACTCGAGTTTACCATTTGTGGAGGGGTGGGTGAAAGTAGCACAGGAATGGGCATGTTCAAGTGTTCAATGGGCTTAAGGCTGTTGTAGGAAAGATGCCCAGCAGTACTGTCTTGGATACTTTCAATGTGCAGTCCCCCACCATCAGAGGGTACCTGTATCCCATACATTTTTGTAGATGGATTCTAGTCTTTGAAGAGATGGGACTTCTCAAGGGCAACAAGGGGGGAAATATGCATCCTAAATGGAGGTGGTCATGAATTGTTGTTGGCCACTATTTGGGTTGGACAAGTTTGAGAGGCAGCACCCTCTAGGATGGTGGCCTTCCTACTTACTCGCTATTTCCCAATGTTCTTTGGGAGGCCAACATTGCACACTGGCCTTCTGCAGGGCAAGCATGGCGCTGTGTCGTGCATTTCCCAGAGGCTCCTTCTTGGTGATGTGAGTCTTGAGATTCTCCATCGAGAGGAGCCCTGGCTAATTGGTGTGCCAATGGCTTTTGATTTGCTCAATTGGACTCACATTGGAGGCCAGCATGGAAAACCATCCCTAAGCCATGGGCTGTTTTGCCCCTGGGCAGATTTTAACAGGTCCTTAAATTACACCTGTGGTTTTTTTTTTGTTAATTTATGTTTGCTACTTTTTGGTTGACTAGTCCTCCTGTAGCTGGGTGATGAAGAGCGATGCAGGTTTTCTATAAGCAATTTCTATAAGGACCGCAAGATGGTAGACGTGAGCTTGGAACAGGTGCCCTGTGGAGGTAAAGGCCAAAACTATAACCAGGTCTTTGAGTTGGTGGTGTCCAGGCAAATAGTGTTGGTGTCCTGAATTTGATGTCTGTGTCTTATTTAGTGTTCATGTAGTTTTTGGGTAGTGTAGCAGACTTTCCATGATTTGGATGTTGCAAGGGGCAAAAATAGTGCCCCTAAGATTTCCCCTTTCTCCACTGGTGCTTTGTTTGCTTGAGTTCTTTTCCAGGGAGTTACGTGCTTGGTATTTCCTGTAGTCCTGGCACGGGT
This sequence comes from Glis glis, assembly GCA_004027185.1. Classification (NCBI taxonomy): domain Eukaryota; kingdom Metazoa; phylum Chordata; class Mammalia; order Rodentia; family Gliridae; genus Glis; species Glis glis. The sequence continues at coordinate 27,821 of PVJS01000353.1, forward strand.
CACAATGGTCAGTTGAGAAATGGCAATGCACACCATTGGCAGATTGTCCACAAACTTTTTTTGGGGGAAAAGGCTGTTAGACAGCAGGACTGGCCATTAGGATTGGGATTCAGAAAAGATAATCTTAGTTTCTAAGCTAGGTGGCTATCCCCATGAGCATACTCAGAGACTCCATGTACTGTAGAACATCTAGTCAACCTGAAAAAGGACATGTACTCCGGCATGTGGCTTGTTTCTCTGAGAGAGCATCTGTGTGGCTTCATAGTGTGGAGCTCATTTTATGTTGGTGTAGCATTCATAGTTTGCTTTGTTTGATCAAAGTTTCCTGTGACTAAGCCCAGGAGATAGGAGGCTGAGTTGTGGGTGATAGTCCAGACTAGTGCCCCTTCAGCAGGTTTTCGGGTGCCATACCCCAGCCAGACACACTCAAAGACAGAAAAACAAACAGAGACAGACAAAGACACACAGACAGAAACAAACACACAAACACAAATACACAGACAGACACTTGTACACGACACAAACCCAGGTACCCGCCCCTTCCCTCAGCTTTGAGCTGAACCACCAGGATTTCATTGACATCACAAATTTTCCAGGTTGTGGACATGCAGGGAAAGTTGAAGTGAGAAGCATGGCGCCAGCCAGAAAAAAAATTGACCGTTAGCTTCTTGTGCCTGAATCATTCTCTCACACACAATTGATTTGTCTACATGCCTCAGGGGGTGTTGCCTTGGAAGACATGACCTCATCCCAGCAGGAAGGTGGGCACCATTCCTGGAGACCACAGTCATGTTGGAGTTCCGTGGATCAGAGTGTATTGGGCTTCGCCACAGGACGGTGGCCATGCTGCAGGATGGTGTTTGAGCACGGTAAGCACTTCTGGGCTCCCCACACCCTCATGCGATGTCTGTCTGTTCTGCACTGGGGAGAGATCTGAGGACCCATTTGATGACCTTGGAAATCAACATCTATAGTGGGTTGTCCCTTCCTCGCTCTCTGCGGTGCAGCCAGGACATCTTGTTTCTCCAAACCCTGGAGATCATCGCCTCTCCCACTGTCCATCGTGGGGCGTTGAGTGTGAGGCAATATGCAATGTGCTGGGATCTATGATGACACCCTGAAAACATTCCTTGGAGCTGAACAAAATGAGTGATACCTCAATACCGTCTCTCTCATCGTGACTGAGGTCCAGCACGTTGACTTGAGTAGGGACTTTAGCATTGAGGGAGAGCTGCCATGCACTCACATCCTTTGGGTCACAGGGGATTTCTCCACTGCTCAGTCTTCCTTTCAACATAAGTGTGGGTAGGCACATGTTCTCAGTGCAGAGGTCAGGGCTAGGTACGTCGCAGGTGGAGGTAGCCACTTGTAATGGCCTGGCTGCCATGAGAACAGGACACATTGTGGTGGACTTTGGAGAGAAAGCATTTAGCCCAGGCTTTGTTAACTCCCAGCATACACCTATATATCCAGTGGAGTCAATAGGTGGTCAAACTTGTATATATGAAGTCCAGTGGATGTCTAGAGCTCCGTGTCTCTGAGGGGAATTCCGGGGTGAGCACTTGACTCCTGACTCCATGGAAGATTGTGAATTGCCTGTGCTTAGGTCAGAGCCAGTGATGACGAGGAAGTACAGGGAATGAGGAAGTGGACCTTTCCTGTTTGCTGTCTTCCCTGTAGACCACTGTAGGTCCCGTGGCCTCAGTTTACCATGTATGGAGTGGAGGGTAAGAGAGGCATAGGAGTGGGCAGGTTCAGGTGGCCGAAGGACTGAGGACTGCAGCAGGGAATACACGAGTGATGGGGTTGTGTATAGTTTTGGTGGCTACCCTTTGGGTTGACCAAGTTTGTGAGGTGGTACCCTCAATGACAGCAGCCTTACTACTTCCTTGCTAGTGCCCAATTTTCCTTGGGAGGCCAGCGTTGCAAGCTATCCTTTTTCAGGACAGGCAAGGGCCAAAGATAGTGCCACTAAGATTTCTCCCTAAGACACTGGTGTTTTGTTTGCTAGAGGTCTTTGCCAGGGAGCTAGATGCTTAGAACGTAGGGCTGGCCTTTGTGTTTGGTATTCAGTTGAGAGTAATCATTAGTTCTGAGCTAGCTGGCTTTCCCCATGGAGCATGGACAGAGACCTCACAAACTGAAGAACATCTGGCAACCCAAGCAAGGGGTTGTCCACAAGCATGTGGCTTCTTTCTCAGGGAAAACATCTGATTGGTTTCATGGTGAGCATATCAGTTGAGCCCAGTGGAGCATTCAGTTTGCTTTGTTTAATTGAAGCTTCCTGTGACTAGGCCCAAGAGTTAGGAGGCTAAATTGTGGGTGATAGGCCAGAACAGTGCCCCTTGAGCAGGTTGTCAGGTAGCACAACACAGGCAGAAACACTTGGAGACAGAAAAACACACAGACACAGACACAGACACGCAATACACAAACAAACACAAACACACAGAAAGACACTTGTGCACGACACAAACTCCGTCACATGACCCTTCCCTCAGATGTGAGGGGAGCTGCCAGGTTTTCATGGAAATCGCAAATTCTCCAAGTTGTGGATATGCAGGGAAAGTTGTAAGGAGAAGCATGACACCAGCCCAAAAAAATTTACTGGATGCTTCTCTTGTCTGAATTTTACTCTCATGCACAACAACTTATTTGTCTACATACCTCAGGGTTTGTTGCCTGCATTGGGATACATGACCTCATCCCAGCCAGAATGTGGACACAGTTCCTGAAGACTGGAGTCACATTGGAAGTCTGTGGATCAAAGTCTACTGAGTTTCACTGCAGGATCATGGCCATGCTGCAAGACAGTGGTTGGTAGAGCACGGTAAGCATTTCTGGCCTTCCTACACCCTCAGGCAGTGTCTTTCTGCACTGGGGAGAGATCTAAGGACACATTTGGTGACCTTGGAGATCCACGTCTAGTGTGGGTTGTCCTTTCCTCTCTCTCTGTGTTGCAGCCAGGACATCTCCTTGTTTCTCCAAACCCTGGAGATTATCGCCTCTCCCACTGTCCATCGTGGGGCACTGAGCATGAGGCAATATGCAATGTGCTGGGATCGATGATGACTCCCCCAAAACATTCCTTGGAGCTGAACAAAATGAGTGATACCTCAATACCGTCTCTCTCATCGTGACTGAGGTCCAGCACGTTGACTGGAGTAGGGACTTTAGCATTGAGGGACAGCCAGCATGCACTCACATCCTTTGGGGCACAGTGATTTTTCCAATCAGGAATCTCTGTTGATATAAATGCGGGAGGGCACATCTCCTCTGTTTAGATGTCAGGACTAGGCAAGTCATTGGTGAAGTGGCCATTTTCAATAGCCTGGCTGCTGTGGGAGCAGGATATGGTGTGTTGGACTTTGGAGAGAAAGTGTTAACCCTGGGGTTGGTCACCTTCCTGATATACCTGTATATCCAGTTGAATGTAGTGGTGGTCAGCCTTGAGGATGTGAGGTGTAGCAGAGTGACAGAGCCCTGTGTCTCTGAGTTCAGTAACTCAGCTGAACTCCTGACCTCATGGGAAACTGTGAATTGCCTGTGTTTAGGGAAGGAGCCAGTGGTGATGGGGCAGTACAAATATGAGGAAGGAGATCTTGCCTGTTGGCTTTCTTCCCGGAAGGCCACAATAGGTCCTGTGGATTCTAGTCTTTGAAGTGATGGACTTCTCAAGGGCAACAAGTGTGGAAACAGGCATCTTGAATGGAGATAGTCATGAATGTTTTTGGTGGCCACTATTTGGTTGGTCAGGTTTGAGAGGCAGCACCCTCAAGGATGGCGGTCTTCTTATTTACTCGATAAATAAGTGCCCAGTATTCCTCAGGAGGCCAGGTTCCACACTAGCCTTTTGCAGGGCAAGTATGCCCTTGTGTTCTCCTTTTCCCAGAGGCTCCTTAGTGGTGTGAATGTTGAGAGTCTCCATCGAGAAAAGCCCTGGCCCACTGGTGCTCCAATGGCCTTTGATCTGTTCGACTGGATACTTTCAATGCACAGTCCTTCCCTCCCCATCACAGAGTGCCTGTATCCCACATATTTTTCATTTTTGTAGATGGATTTTAATATTTTACGAGATGGGACTTCCCAAGGGTAACAAGGGGGGAAAAGGCATCTTGAATGGAGGTGGATGAGATTTGTTTTATTGGCCACCATTTGGGTTGGACATGTTTGAGAGGCAGCGCCCTCAAGGAAGGCAGCCTTCCTAATTACTCGCTATTTACCAATGTTTCTTGTGAGGCCAGCCTTGCACACTGGCCTTCTGCAGGGCAAACATGGCCCTGTGTCCTGCATTTCCTGGAGCCTCCTTCTTGGTGTGAGTGTTGAGAGTGTCCATGGAGAGAAGCCCTGATCCACTGGTGCGCCAATGGCCTTTGTTTTGTTCCATTAGATTGGACTTACATTTGGAGGCCAGTATGGAAAAACAGCTGTAAGCCATAGGCTGTTTTGCCCCGGGCAGAGCTCGACAGGTCCTTAAATTACACCTGTGGCTTTGTTTGTTAGTTTATGTTTGCTACTCTTTGGTTCACTAGTCTTCCTGTAGCTGGGTGATGAAGAGCAACGCAGGTTTTCTATAAGCAATTTCTATAGGAACCACAAGATGGTAGACTCGAGCTTGGACCAGGTGTCCTGTGGAGATAAGGCAAAAACTATAACCAGGTCTTTGAGATGGTCGTGTCCAGGCAAATAGTGTTGGTGTCCTGAATTTGATGCCTGTTTCTTATTTAGTGTTGTTGGAGTTTTTGGGTAGTGTAGCAGACTTTCCCATATTTGGATGTTGCAAGAGACAAAAATAGTGCTGCTGATTTCCCCTTTTTCCATTGGTGCTTTGTTTGCTGGAGGTCTTTGTCAGGGAGTTAGGTGTTTGGCGTTTCTTGTACCACTGTCAAGGGTCACCACAGCCAGTTGAGAGTTGGCACTGCACACCTGAGGCAGATTGTCCACAGACTTTTGTATGGGGACAAAGCTATTAGAAAGCAGGGCTGGCCATTAGGATTTGGATACAGAAGGGGGCAATCTTTGGTTTAAGTAGGTGGTTTCCCCATGGAACATGCTCAGAGACTCCATGTACTGTAGTACATCTTGTCAACCTGAAAAAGGACATGTTACAGGCATGAGACTTGTTTCTTAGAGAGAGAATTTGTGTGGCTTCATAGTGTGGAGCTCATTTTGGGTTGGCATAGCATTCCTAGTTTGCTTTGTTTGATAGAAGTTTCCTGTGACTAGATTGAGGTGATAGGAGGCTCAGTTTTGGGTGATGGCCCAGAACAGTGCCCCTTGAGGGGGGTTTTAGGTACCATACCCCAGCCAGAGACACTCAGAGAAAGAAAAATAGACAGACATGGACACAGACACAAACAAACACACTCACAAACACAAAAACACAGAAAGACACTCGTGCAGGACACAAACCCAGGTACCCACCCCTTGCCTCAGCTCTGAGCTGAGCCAACAGGATTTCATGGACATCACAAATTCTGCAGACTGTGGTCATGCAGGGAAAGGTGCAGTGAGAAGCATGGTGCAAGCCAGAAAGAAATTGACTGTTCACTTCTCTTACTTGAATTATTCTCTCATGCACAACAATTGATTTGTCTACATACCTTAGGGGGTGTTGCCTTGCGAGATATGACCTCATCCCAGCAGGAAGGTGGACACCATTCCTGAAGACTGCAGTCACATTGGAGGGCCCTGGATAAGTGTGTACTGGGCTTCACCACAGGACCTTAGCCTTGCTGCAGGACGGTGGTTTGTCTGAGCATGGTAAGCATTTCTGGACTCCCCGTACCCTCAGGGTGTGTCTTTCTGTTCTGTACCAGTGAGAGATCTGAGGACCCATTTGGAGACCTTTGAGATCCACTTCCAGAGTGGATTGTGCTTTCCTCTCTCTCTGTGGTGCAGCCCGGACATCTCTATATTTTTCCAAACCCGGAGCTCATCTCCTCTACCACTGTCCATCCTGGGGCGTTGAGCATGAGGCAATATGCAATGTGCTGGGATCGATGATGACTCCCCCAAAACATTCCTTGGAGCTGAACAAAATGAGTGATACCTCAATACCGTCTCTCTCATCGTGACTGAGGTCCAGCACGTTGACCGGAGTAGGGACTTTAGGATTGAGGGAGAGCAACCATGCACTCACATCCTTTGTGGGACAGGGAATTTTTCCACTGCTCACTCTTTCATTCAAGAAAAGTGCAGGTGGGGACATCTCCTCAGTGCAGAGGTCAGGGCTAGGTACATTGCAGATGGAGGTGGCCACTTGTAATGGCATAACTGCCGTGGGAGCAGGACACAGTGTGGTGGGCTTTGGGGAGAAAGTGTTGAGCCTGGGCTTGGTCACCTCCCTGCATACAGCTATATATCCAGTGGAGCCAAGAGGAGGTCAGAATTGTGTATGTGAGGTCCAGTGGATGTCCAGAGCCCCGTGTCTCTGAGTGTAATTCTGGATTTAGTACTGGACTCCTGACCCCGTGGGAGATTTTGAATTGCCTGTGCTTAGGTCAGAGCCAGTGGTAATGGTGCAGTGCAGGGAATGAGAAAGGGGACCTTTCCTGTTTGCTTTCCTCCCTGTAGACTGCTGTAGGTTCTGTGGCCTGAAATTACCATGCATGGAGTGGAGGGTAAAAGTAGAATGGGAGAGGACAGGTGCTGGTGGCCAAAGGGCTGACAGCTGCAGCAGTGAATACATGAGTGAGAGGGCTGTGTATAGTTCTGGTCGCTACCCTTTGGGTTGGCCAAGTTTGTGAGGTGGCACACTCAAGGACTACTTCCTTCCTAGTGCCCAGTTTTCCTTGGGAGGCCAGCCTTCCATGCTGTCCTCTTACAGGGCAAGCATGTCTCTGTGTCCTCATTTTTCCAGAGGCTCCTTCTTGGTGGTGTGGATGTTGAGAGTCTCCTCAAGAGGAGTTTTTGCCCACTGCTGTGCCAGTGGCTTTTTATTTGCTCAATCGAATTGGACTCATATCTAGAGTCCAGCCTGGAAAACCAGCCCTAAGCCATGGGCTCATTTGCTCCTGGGCAGAGATAAACAGGTCCTTAAATTATTCCTGTGGTTTTGTTTGTTAGTTTATGTTTGCTAGTTCTTTGCTGAAAAGTCTTCCTCTAGCTGGGTGATGAAGTGTGATTCAGGTTTCCTTAGAAATTATTTCTATATGCCCGAATGTCTATATGCCCGAATGATGGTAGACTGCAAGATTTTTTTTAACTTTTTATGTTCATTTATTGGTGCATTGTAATTATACATTTTGATATATGTCAGGGTATGAACATCATACATTTAGACTCCACCCAGGCCCACGTGCCCTGACGAGGTAGGGACAAAAGCTATACCCATGTCTTGGAGTTGGTGGTGTCCAGTCAAATAGTGTTGTTGTCCAGAATTTAATGCCTGTCTCTTGTTTAGTGTACTTTGGAGTCCTTGGGTTGCATGGCTGTCTTTTACGTCCTAGAAATTGCATGGGCCAAAGATAGTGCTGCTGAGGTTTCTCTCTACTGCACTGGTGTTCTGTTTGCTGGAGGTCTTTGCCACAGAGATGGGCGCTTGGCATTCCCTGTAGCCCTGGCAAGGGCCACCACGGTCAGCTGAGAGGTAGAAACACATAACTGAGTTACGTTGTCCACAGACTTTTGTTAGGGGAAAAGGCTATAAGACAGCAGGGCCAGCCTTTAAGTTTTGTATTCAGATGGGGGTAATCATTGGTTCTGAGCTAGCTGGCTTTCCCCTTGGAGCATGGCCAGAGACCCCATGTACTGAAGAACATCTAGCAACCCAAGCAAGGGATTGTCCATAGGCATGTGGCTTACTTCTCAAAGAGAGATTTGATTGGCTTCATGGTGAACAGATCAGTTGACTCCAGCGTAGCAGTCCTAGTTCGCTTTGTTTGACTGACGCTTCTGGTGACTAGGCCTACAAATTAAGAGGCTGATTTGTGGGCGATAGGCCAGAACAGTGCCCTTTAAGCGGGTTTTCGGTTAGCACACCCCAGCCTGAGACACTCAGATTCAGAAAAAAAAGCAGACCCGAACACAGACACGCACACACAAACACACATACAAACACAAACACACAGAAAGACACTCATGCATGAAACAAACACAGTCACATGCCCCTTCCCTCAGCTGTGAAGGGAGTCACCAGGATTTCATGGAAATCACAAATTCTCCAGGTTCTGCATATTCAGGGAAAGGTATAGGGAGGAGCAGGCACTGGCCAGAAAAAAATTGATTGTTTGCTTCTCTTGCCTGAATCTTTCTCTCATGCACAGTCATTGATTTGTGTACATAACTCAGGGGGTGTTGCCTGCACTGGGATACATGACCTCATCCCAGCTGAAATGTGGACATCATTCCTGAAGATCGGAGTAACATTGGGAGTCTGTGGATCAAAGTCTACTGGGCTTCACCGTAGGATCTGTCCATGCTGCAAGACGGTGGTTGGCAAAGCACGGTAAGCATTTATGGCCTTGCCACAACCTTACGCGGTGTCTTTCTGTTCTGCACTGGAGAGAGATCTAAGGACCCATTTCATGATCTTGGAGATCCACATCTAGAGTGGGTTGTCCTTTTCTCTCTCCCTGTGGTGCAGCCAGGACATCTCCATGTTTCTGCAAACCCTGGAAATCATTGCCTCTCCCACTGTCCATCGTTGGGCGTTGAGTGTGTGGCAATATACAATGTGCTGGGATCGATGATGACTCCCCCAAAACATTCCTTGGAGCTGAACAAAATGAGTGATACCTCAATACCGTCTCTCTCATCGTGACTGAGGTCCAGCACATTGGCCGGAGTAGGGACTTTAGCATTGAGGGACAGCCAGCATGCACTCACATCCTTTGGGGCACAGGGGATTTATCCTCTGGGGAATCTTTTCTTCGACATAAGTTTGTGTGGATACATACCCTCAGTGCAGAGGTCAGGACCACACAAGTCATTGGTTGATGTGACCCTTTGCAGTGGCATGGCAGTTGTGAGAGTAGGGCATGGTGTGGTGGGCTTTGGAAGGAAAGCATTCAGCTGGGCTTGTATACCATCCTGCATAAATCTGTGTATCCAGTGGAGTCTAGTAGTGGTCAACCTTGGGGATGTGAGGTCCAGTGGTGTGCCAGATCCCTGTGTCTCTGAGGGGTATTCTAGGGTGAGCGCTGGACTCCTGACCCCATTGGAGTTTGTGAATTGCCTGTGCTTATGTCAGAGCCAGTGGTGATGGGAGAGTACAGGGAATGAGGAAGGGTACCTTGCCTGTTGGCTTTTTTCCCAATAGGCCGCTCTAGGTCCTGTGGCCAGAGTTTACTATGTGTGGAGGGGTGGGTGAAAGTAGCCGGCAGTGGGCATGTTCAAGTGTCCATCAGGCTTAAGGCTGATGTAGGAAAGATGCCCAGCAGTCCTGTCATAGATACTTTCAATAAAAAGTCCCCCCCATCATCTATATTTTTGTAGATGGATTCTAGTCTTTGAAAAGATGGGACTTCTCAAGGGCAACAAGGGGGAAAATAGGCATCTTGAATGGAGGTGGTTGCAAATTGTTTTGTCAACATCCATTTGGGTTGGACAAGTTTGAGAGGCAGCACCCTCTAGGATGGTGGCCTTCCTACTTACCCGCTATTTCCCAATGTTCCTTGGGAGTCCAGCCTTGCACACTGCCCTTCTGCAGGGCAAGCATGGTCCTGTGTCCTGCATTTCCTGTAGGCTCCTTCTTAGTGATGTGCGTGTTGAGAGTCTCCATCAAGTGGAGCCCTGTCCCACTGGTGCACCAATAGCCTTTGATTCGATTGATTGGATTGGACTCACATTTGGAGGCCAGCATGGAAAAACAGACCTAAGCCATGGGCTGTTTTGCCCCTGGGCAGAGCTCCACAGGTCCTTAAATTACACCTTTGGTTTTGTTTGTTAGTTCATGTTTGCTACTTTTTTGTTGATTAGTCTTCCTGTAACTGGGTGATGAAGAGCAATGCAGCTTTTCTGTAAGCAATTTCTATAAGGACCGCAAAATGGTAGATTCTAGCTTGGACCAGGTGCCCTGTGGAGGTAAAGGCAAAAACTATAACCAGGTCTTTGAGATGGTTGTGTCCAGGCAAATAGTGTTGGTGTCCTGAATTTGATGTCTATGTCTTATTTAGTCTTCTTGGAGTTTTGAGGTTTTTTAGCAGACTTTCCAAGATTTGGATGTTGCAAGGGGCAAAAATAGTGCCCCTGAGATTTCCCCTTTTTCCACTGGTGCTTTTTTTGCTGGAGGTCTTTGCCAGAGTTAAGTGTTTGGCGTTTCCTGTAGTCTTGTCAAGGGTCACTATGGTCAGTTGACAGATAGCATTGTACACCTGAGGCAGGTTGTCCACAGTCATTTGTTTGGGGAAAAGGCTGTTAGACAGCAGGGCTTGCCATTATGATTGAGATTCAGAAGGGAGATGTCTTTGGTATAAGCTAGGTGGCTTTCCCGATGAAGCATGCTCAGAGATTGTACTGTAGAACATCTTGTCAACCTGAAAAAGGATATGTTACAGGTATGTGGCTTATTTTTCTCAGAGAGAGCATCTGTGTGGCTTCATAGTGTGCAGGTTATTTTAGGTCAGAGTAGCATTCTTAGTTGCTTTGTTTTATCAAAGTTTCCTGTGACTAGGCCCAGGAGATAGGAGGCTGAATTGTGGGTGATAAGCCAGACCAGTGCCCCTTGAGTAGGTCATCGGGTACCATACCCCAGCCAGAGACACTCGGAGACAAAAAACAGACAGACATGGACACAGACACACAGAGACAAACACACTCACAAACACAAACACACAGAAAGACACTTGTGTACCACACAAACCCAGTCACCCACCCCTTCCTCAGCTCTGAGATGAGCAACCAGGATTTCATGGACATCACAAATTCTGCAGGTTGTGTCACGCAGGGAAATGTGTAGTGAGAAGCATGGCGCCAGCCAGAAAGAAATTCACTCTTTGTTTCTTGTGCCTAAACCGTTCTCTCACACACAACAATTGATTTGTCTACATACATCAGGGGGCGTTGCCTTTGGGACATGACCTCATGCTGGAGGAAGGTGGACACCATTGCTGAACACCGCAGTCAAGTTGAAGGTCTGTGGATCAGAGTGTACTGGACTTCGACACAGGACCGTGGCCATGCTGCAGGATGGTGTCTGAGCATGGTAAGCATTTCTGTGCTCCCCACACCCTCAGACGGTGTCTTTCTGCACCAGGGAGAGATCTGAGGACCTATTTGGCCACCTTGGCGATCCACGTCCAGAGTGGGTTGTCCCTTCCTCGCTCTCTTCAGTGCAGACAGGACATCTGCATGTTTCTCCAAACCCTTGAGATCATCGCCTCTCTCAATGTCCATCATGGGGCATTGAGTGTGAGGCAATATGCCATGTGCTGGGATCGATGATGACTCCCCCAAAACATTCCTTGGAGCTGAACAAAATGAGTGATACCTCAATACCGTCTCTCTCATCGTGACTGAGGTCCAGCACATTGACTGGAGTAGGGACTTTAGCATTGAGGGAGAGCCACCATGCACTCACATCCTTTTTGCGACTCGGGATTTCTCCAGTGTTCAGTCTTTCTTTCATCATAGGTGTGGGTGGGCACATCTCCTCTGCACAGAGATCAGGGGTAGGTATGTCACAGGTGGAGGTGGCCACTTGTAATGGCTAGGCTGCCATGGGAGCAGGACACAGTGTAGTGGGCTTTGGATAGAAAGTGTTCAACCTGGGCATGATCACCTCCCTGCATACACCTGTATATCCAGTGGAGTCAAGAGGTGAACAAACTTGTGTATGTGAGGTCCAGTTTATGTCCAGAGCCCCTTGTCTCTGAGGGGAATTCCAGGATGAGCACTCAACTCCTGACCCCATGGGAGATTGTGAATTGCCTTGCTTAGGTCAGAGCCAGTGGTGATGGGGCAGTACAGGGAATGAGAAAGGGGACCTTTCTCGTTTGCTTTCTCCCTGTAGACTGATGTAGGTCCTGTGGCCTGAGTTTACCGTGCATGGAGTGGAGGGTAAACGTAGCATAGGAGAGTGCATGTGCAAGTGGCTGAAGGGCTGACAGCCACATCAGGGAATACATGGGTGAAGGGGTTGTGTAATTTTGGTGGCCAACATGTGGGTTGGTCAAGTTTGTAAAGCAGCACCCTCAAGGACAGTGGCCTTACTACTTCCTTGCTAGTGCTCAATTTTCCTTGGGAGGCCAGCGTTGCACACTTTTTGCAGGGCAGGCATGCCCCTGTGTCCTCATTTTCCCAGAGGCTCTTTCTTGGTGGTGTGAGTGTTGAGAGTCTCCAAAGAGAGGAGCTTTGGCCCACTGCTGCACCAATGTCTTTTGATTTGCTTGATCGGATTGGACTCACACCTGGAGTCCAGCATGGAAAACCAGCCCTAAGCCATGGGCTGGTGTGCTCCTGGGCAGAGATAAACAGGTACTTAAGTTATTCTTGTAGTTTTGTTTGTTAGTTTAAATTTGCTAGTTTTTTGCTGAAAAGTCCACTTCTAGATGGATGATGAAGAGTGATTCAGGTTTCCTCAGAGGTGATTTCTATAAGGTCTGTAAGATGGTATACCGCAAGATTTTAGACTCCAGATAGGCTCACGTGCCCTGTGTTCGAAGTTTGTTTGATCAAAGTTTCCTGTGAATAGACTCAGGAGATAGGAGGCTGAGTTTTGGGTGATAGAGCAGACCAGTGCCCCTTGAGCGGGTTTTCAGGTATCATACCCCAGTCAGAGATACCCGGAGTCAGAAAAACAGGCAGACATGGACACAGACACACACACAAACAAACACACTCACAAACACAAACACACAGAAAGACACTCGTGTATGACACAAACCCTGGCACACTCCACTTTCATCAGCTGTGAGCTGAGCCACCAGGATTTCATGGGCATCACAAATTCTCCAGGTTGTGGACATGCAGGGAAAGATGAAGTGAGAAGCACGATGCTGGCCAGAGAGAAATTGACTGTTCACTTCTGTGTCTGAATTGTTCTCTCATGCACAACAATTGATTTGTCTACATACCTCAGGGGGCATTGCCTTGGGAGACATAACCTCATCCCGGCAGAAAAGTGGGCACCATTCCTGAACACCACAGTCATGTTGGAGTTCCGTGGATCAGTCTATTGGGCTTCGCCACAGGACCGTGGCCCTGCTGCAGGACGGTGTTTGTCTGAGCACGGTAAGCATTTCTGGGCTTCAACTGCCCATCGTGGGGCATTGAGCATGAGGCAATATGCAATGTGCTGGGATCGATGATGACACCCTGAAAACATTCCTTGGAGCTGAACAAAATGAGTGATACCTCAATACCGTCTCTCTCATCGTGACTGAGGTCCAGCATGTTGGCCGGAGTAGGGACTTTAGCATTGAGGGAGAGCCACCATGCAATCACATCCTTTGTGTCACAGGGGACTTCTCCATTGCTCAATCTTTGTTTCAACATAAGTGCAAGTGGGCACATCTCCTCAGTGCAGAGATCAGGGCTAGGTATGTCATTGGTTGAGGTGGCCATTTGCAATGGCCTGGCTGTTGTAGGAGCGGGACAGGGTATTGTGTGTTTTGGAGAGAACGTGTTCATCCCAGCCTTCGTCACTTCCTTGAATTACACCTGTATATCCAGTGGATTCTACTGGTGGTCAACCATGAGGATGTGAGGTCCAGCGGTGTGCCAGTTCCCTGTGTCTCTGAGGTGTATTCCAGGGTGAGTGCTGGACTCCTGACCCCATGGGAGATTGTGAATTGCCTGTGCTTAGGACAGAGCCAGTGGTGATGGGTCAGAACAGGAACGAGGAAGGGGACCTTGCCTGTTGGCTTTCTTCCCAGGAGGCCACTCTAGGTCCTGTGGCTCTATTTTACCCTGTGTTGGGTGGTGGGTGAAAGTAGCAGAGGAGTGGGCATATTCATGTGTCTGATGGGCTTAAGGCTGCTATAGGAGAGATGCTCACAGTCCTGTCGTGGATACTATCAATACACAGTCCCTCCTCCCTCCATCACAGGGTGCCTGTATCCCATAAATTTTTGTAGATAGATTCTGGTCATGGAAGTGATGGGACTTCTCAAGGGCAACAAGTGGGAAAATCGGCAACTTGAATGGAGTTGGTTGCAATTTGTTTTGTTGGCCAACATTTGGGTTGGACAAGTTTTAGAGGCAGTGCCCTCAAGGACGGCGGCCTTCCTATTTACTCACTATTTCCCAACGTTCCTTGGGAGGCCAGCCTTGCACATTGGCCTTCTTCAGGGTAAACATGGCCCTGTGTCCTCCATTTCCCAGAGGCTCCTTCTTGGTGGTGTGAGTGTTGAGAGTCTACATCGAGAGGAGCTCAGGCCCACTGGTGCAGCAATGACCTTTGATTTGCTCAACCGGATTGGACTCACATTTGGAGGCCAGCATGGAAAACCTGCCCTAAGCCATGGGCTGTTCTGCCCCTGGGCAGAGGTCAACAGGTCCGTAATTTACACCTGTGGTTTTGTTTGTTAGTTTATGTTTGCTACTTTTTGGTTGACTAGTCTTCCTGTAGCTGTGTGATAAAGAGTGATGCAGGTTTTCTATAAGCAATTTCTATAAGGACTGCAAGATGGTAGACTCGAGTTTGCACCAGGGGCCCTGTGGAGGTAAAGGCAAAAACTATATCCATACTTTGAGTTGGTGGTGTCCAGGCAAATTGTGTTGGTATCCTGACTTCGATGTCTGTGTCCCGTTTAGTGTTCTTGGAGTTTTGGGGTTGTACAACAGACTGTCCAGGATTTGGATGTTGCAAGGGGTAAAAATAGTGCCCCTGAGATTTCCCCTTTCTCCACTGGTGCTTTGTTTGCTGGAGGTCTTTGCCAGGGAGTTAGGTGCTTGGTGTTTCCTGTAGTCCTGTCAAGGGTCACCATGGTCAGTTGAGAGATGGCAATGCACACCTGAGGCAGGTTGTCCACAGACTTTTGTATGGGGACAAGGCTGTTAGACAGCAGGGCTGGCCATTAGGGTTGGGATTCAGAAGGGTGTAACCTTTGGTATAAGCTAGACGCCTTTCCCCCTGGAGCATGCTTAGAGATTCCATGTACTGTACAATATGTAGTCAACCTGATTAAAGGACATGTCACAGGCATGGGGCTTGTTTATCAGAGAGAGTATTTGTCTGGCTTCATAGTGAGGAGCTCATTTTAGGTCGGCTTAGCATCCTAACTCACTTTGTTGGATCAAAGTCCAATGACTAGGCCCAGGTAATACGAGGCTGAGTTGTGAGTAATAGGCCATATCAGTGCCCCTTGAGCAGGTTGTTGGGTACCATACCCAAGCCAGAGACACAAAAACAGACAGACACTGACACAGACACACAGACACAAAAACACAATCACAAACACAAACACACAGAAAGACACTCATCCACAACACAAACCCAGGCACACACCCCTTTGCTCAGCTGTCAGCTGAGCCACCAAGGTTTCATGGACATCACAGACTCTCCAGGTTGTGGAAATTCAGGGAAAGGTGAGATGAGAAGCATGGCTCCGGCCAGAAAGATATTGACTGTTCGCTTCTCATACCTGAGTCGTTCTCTCACTCACAGCAATTGATTTGTCTACATACCTCAGGGGGCGTTGCCTTGGGAGACATGACCTCATCCCGGCAGGAAGATGAGCACCATTCCTGAACAGTGCAGTCACGTTGGAGGTCCATGGATCAGAGCATATTGGGCTTTGCCACAGAATGGTGCCCATGCTGCAGGACGGTGGTTTGTCTGAGCACGGTAAGCATTGCTGGCCTCCCCACACCCTCAGGTGGTGTCTTTCTGTTCTGCACTGGGGAGAGAGCTGAGGACCCATTTGATGACCTTGGAGATCCATGTCTAGAGTGGCTTTTCCTTTTTTCTCTCTCTGTGGTGCAGCCAGGACATCTCCATGTTTCTGTAAACCCTGGAGATCATCGCCTCTCCCACTGTCCATAGTGGGGTGTTGAGCATGAGGCAATATGCAATGTGCTGGGATCGATGATGACTCCCCCAAAACATTCCTTGGAGCTGAACAAAATGAGTGATACCTCAATACCGTCTCTCTCATCGTGACTGAGGTCCAGCACATTGACCAGAGTAGGGACTTAAGCATTGAGGGAGAGCCACCATGCACTCACATCCTTTTTGTCACACGGGATTTCTCCACTGTTCAGTCTTTCTTTCAACATAGGTGTGGGTGGGCACATCTCCTTAGTGCAGAGGTCAGGGCTAGGTACATCGCAGGCGGAGGTGACCACTTGTAATGGCCTGGTTGCTGTGGGAACAGGAAAAGGCGTGGTGGGCTTTGGAGAGAAAGCATTCAGCCAGGGCTTGGTCACCTCCCTGCATACATCTGTATATCCAGTGGAGTCAAGTGGTGATCAAACTTGTGTATGTGAAATCCAGTGGGTGTCCAGAGCCCTGTGTCTCTGAGGGGTATTCTGGGGCTGACTCTGAGCGCTGAACCCTGACCCCATGGAAGATTGTGAATTTCCTGTGCTTATGTCAGAGCCAGTGGTGATGGGTAGTACAGGGAATGAGTAATGGGACCTTGCCTTTTTGCTTTTGTCCCTGTGGACCGCTAAAAGTCCTGTGGTCTGAGTTTACCATGTATGAAGTGGAGGGTAAAAGTAGCATAGGAGTGGGAATGTGCAGGTGGCTGAAGGGGTGATGGCCGCCACAGGGAGTACACGAGTGAGGGGGTTGTGTAGTTTTGGTGATCACCATTTGGGTTGGCCAAGTTTGTGAGGTGGCACACACAAGGATAGCGACCTTCCTTCTTCTTGTTAGTGCCCAATTTTCTTTGGAAGGCAGCATTGCATGGTGTCCTTTTGCAGAGCAGATATGCCCCTGTGTCCTCATTTTCCAAGAGGCTCCTTCTTGGTGGTGTGAGTGTTGAGTCTCCATGGAGAGGAGCTTTGGCCTACATTGCGCCAATGGCTTTTGATTGTTCGATCAGTTTATGCTGAAATCTGGAGCCCGGCATGGAAAACCTGCCCTAAGCCATGGGCTGGTTTGCTCCTGGGCAGAGATAAACAAGTCCTTAAATTATTCCTGTTTTTTGTTAGTTTATGTTTGCTAGTTTTTTGCTGAAAAGTCTTTCTGTAGCTGTGTGATGAAACTCAATTCAAATTTCCTCAGAGGTGATTTCTATAAGGCCCCCAAGATGGTAGACTGCAAGATTTTAGACTCCAACTAGGCCCTCATGCCCTGTGGAGGTAGGGGCAAAAGCTACACCCATGTGTTGGAGTTGGTGGTGTCCAGGCAAATAGTGTTGGTGTCCAGAATTTTATGTCTGTCTCTTGTTTAGTGTGCTTTAGAGTGTTTGGGTTGCATAGCTTTCTTTCAGGTCTTGGACTTTGCCAGGGACAAAGATTGTGCCCCTGAGATTTCTCCCTAATGTACTGGTGTTTTGTTTGCTGGAGATCTTTACCACAGAGTTAGGTGCTTGGTATTTCCTGTAGCACTGGCAAGGGTCACCACAGTCATTTGAGAGGTGGAAACACACACCTGAGGTAGATGGTCCACAGACTTTTGTGGAGTCCAGCATTTAAAACAAGCCCTAAGCCACAAGCTGGGTAATGAAGAGCAATTCATGTTTCCTAGGAGGTGATTTCTATAAGCCCACAAGACGGTAGACTACAAGATGGTAGACTCCAACTTGGCCCACGTGCCCTGTGGAAGTAGAGGCAAAAACTATACACAGGTCTTTAAGTTGGCAGTGTCCAGGCACATAGTGTTAGTGTCCATAATTTGATGTCTGTCTCTTGTTTGGTGTGCTTGGGCATTCTCCAGTTGCTTAGCAGGCTTTCCAGATCTTGGACATTGCAAGGAGCAAAGACAGTGCCCCTGAGATTTCTCCCTCCTACAGTGGTATTTTGTTGCCTGGAAGTCTATGCCATGGAGCTAGGTGCTTAGTGTTTCCTGTAGCCCTAGCAAGGGTCACCACAGTCAGTCGAGAGGTGGCAATGCACACCTGAGGCAGGTTTTCCACAGACTTTTGTTTGGGGACAAGGCTGTGGGACAGCAGAAGCAGCCTTTAGGGTTGGTTCTCAGATGGGTTAATCTTTGGTCTAAGCTAGCTGGCTTTCCCCATGGAGCATGGCCAGAGGCCCCATGTACTGAAGAATACGTGGTCAACCAGAGCCAGGGTGTGTCCGCAGGCATGTGGCTTATTTATCAGAGAGAGCATCTGCTTGGCGTCATGGTGTGCCACTCAGTTGGGGCCAGCGTAGCATTCCTAGTTTGCTATGTTTGATCGAAGATTCCAGTGACCATGCCCAGGAATTAAGAGTCTGAATTGTAGGTGCTAGGCCAGACCAGTGCCCCATGAGTGGGTTGTCAGGAAGTACAACCCAGGCCGAAACACTTGGAGACAGAAAATCAGACAGACACGGACACAGAGACGGACACAGACAAACGAACATACAAACACAAACACACAGAAAGACACTTGTGCACGACACAAACGCAGTCACACACACCTTCCCTCAGCTGTGAGGGGAGCCACTAGGATTTCATGGAAAGCGCAAATTCTCCAGGTTGTGGATATGCAGGGAAAGGTGTATGGAGAAGTATGGCACAAGACAAAAAGAAATTGACTGGATGCTTCTCTTTCCTGAATCTTTCTCTCATGCACAACAATTGATTTGTCTACATACCTCAGGGTGTATTGCCTGCATTGGGATACATGACCTCATCCCAGCTGGAATGTGGACACAATTCATGAAGACCGGAGTCATGTTGGGAGTCTGTGGATCAAAGTCTACTGGACTTCGCTGTAGGATCATGGCCATGCTTCAGGACGGTGGTTGGCAGAGCACGGTAGGCATTTCTGGCCTCCCCCACCCACAGGCGGTGTTTCTGTTCTGCAATGGGGAGAGATCTGAGGACCCATTTGACAACCTTGGAGAGCCAGGTCCAAACTGGGTTGTCTCTTCCTCGCTCTCTGCAGTGCAGACAGGACATCTCCATGTTTCTCCAAACCCTAGAGATCATCGCCTCTCACACTGTCCATCTTGGGCGTTGAGTGTGAGGCAATATGCAATGTGCTGGGATCGATGATGACTCCCCCAAAACATTCCTTGGAGCTGAACAAAATGAGTGATACCTCAATACCGTCTCTCTCATCGTGACTGAGGTCCAGCACATTGACTGGAGTAGGGACTTTAGCATTGAGGGAGAGCCACCACATACTCATATCCTTTGGGGGCACAGGGGATTTCTCCACAGGGGATTCTTTTTTTGACATAAGTGTGGGAGGATACATCTCCTCAGTGCAGAGGTCAGGACTAGGCAAATTTTTGGTGAAGGAGGCCATTTGCAGTGGCCTGGTGGCTATGGGAATAGGACATGGTGTGGTGGGCTTTGGAAGGAACGCATTCAGCCCAGGCTTGGTCACCTCCCTGCATATACCTGTATATTCAGGAGAGTCTATGGTAGTCAACCTTGAGGATGTGAGCTCCAGTGGTGTGCCAGATCCCTGTGTCTTCGAGGGATATTCCGGGGTGAGTGCTGGACTCCTGACCCCATGCAAGATTGTGAATTGCCTGTGCTTAGGGCAGAGCCAGTTGCGATGGCGAAGTACAGGGAATGTGGAAGAGTACCTTGCCTGTTGGCTCTCTTCCCAGTAGGCCAATCTAGGTCCTGTGGCCCAAATTTACCGTGTGGAGTGGTAGGTGAAAGTAGCACAGGAGTGGGCATGTCCAAATATCCAATGGGCTTAAGGCTGATGTAGGAAGGATGCCCAGAAGTCCTGTAATGGATACTTTTAATGCACAATCCCTGTACCCCATATGTTTTTGTAGACGAATTCTAGTCTTGGAAGTGATAAGAATTCTCAAGGGCAACAAGGTGAGAAATAGGCATCTTGAATGGAGGTGGTCACGATTTGTTTTGTTGGACACCATTTGGGTTGGACAAGTTTGAGAAGTGGCACCCTCAAGGACGGTGGCCTTCCTACTTACTCGCTATTACCCAATGTTCCTCGGGAGGCCAGCCTTGCACACTGGCCTTCTGCAGGGCAAACATGGCCGTGTGTCCTCCATTTCCTGGAGGCTCCTTCTTGGTGGTGTGTTGAGAGTCTCCATCAAGAGGAGCCCTGGCCCACTGGTGCACCCATGGCCTTTTGTTGGCTCACATTTGGAGGCCAGCATGGAAAACCTGCCCTAAGCCATTAGCTGGTTTGCCACTGGGTAGAGGTCAAGAGGTCCTTAATTTACACCTGTGGTTTTGTTTGTTAGTTCATGTTTGCTACTTTTTGGTTGACTAATCTTCCTATAGCTGGGTAATAAAGAGTGATGCAGGTTTTCTATAAGCAATTTCTATAAGGTCCGCAAGATGGTAGACTCGCGCGTGGACCAGGTGCCCTTTGGAGGTAAAGACAAAAACTTTAACCAGGTTTGTGAGTTGGTGGTGTCCAGGCAAATAGTGATGGTGTTCTGAATTTGATGTCTATGTCTTATTTAGTCTTCTTGGAGTTTCTGCATTGTATAGCAGACTTTCCAGGATTTGGATATTGCAAGGGGCAAAAATAGGGCCTCTGAGATTTCCCCTTTGTCCACTGGTGTTTTGTTTGCTGGAGTTCTTTGCCAGGGAGTTAGGTGCTTGGCATTTCCTGTAGGTCTGGCAAGATTCACCATGGTCAGTTGAGAGATGGCAATGCACACCTGAGGCAGAGAGTCCACATACTTTTGTTTGGGGGAAAGGATGTTAGAAAGCAGATCTAGCCATTAGGATTGGGATTCAGATGGGGGTAATCTTTGGTTCTGAACTAGGTAGCTTTCCCTATGGAGCATACATGGAGACTTCATGTCCTATAGAACATCTAGTCGACCTGAAAAAGGGCATGTACACAGGCACATGGCTTGTTACTCAGGGAGAGCATCTGTTTAAAGTGTGCAGCTCATTTTAGATTGGTGTAGTAGTATTTCTTAGCTTTGTTTGATCAAAGTTTCCTGTAAATAGGCCCAGGAGATAAGAGGCTGAGTTGTAGGTACTAGTCCAGACCAGTGCCCCTTGAGTAGGTTGTAGGGTAGCAAACCCTATCCAGAGACACTCAGAGACAGAAAAACAGACAGACACAGACACAAACAAACACAACACACACACACAAACGCAAACACACAGAAAGACACTCGTACATGACACAAACCCAGACACATGTCCCTTCCCTCAGCTGTGAGCTGAGCCACCAGGATTTCATGGACATTGCAAATTCTCCTGGTTGTGGACATGCAGGGAAAGGTGAAGTGAGAAGCATGGCGCCAGCCAGAAAGAAATTGACTCTTCGCTTCTTGTGCCTGAATCATTCTCTCACACACAACAATTGATTTGTCTACATACCTCAGGGGGCATTGCCTTGGAAGACATGACCTCATCCCAGCAGGAAGGTGGGCACCATTTCTGAATACCACAGTCATGTTGGAGGTCCATGGATCAGAGTGTACTGGGCTTCGCCACAGGACGGTGGCCATGCTGCAGGATGGTGTTTGTCTGAGCATGGTAAGCATTTCTGGGCTCCCCACACCCTCAGGCAGTGTCTTACAGTTCTGCACCAGGGAGAGAGCTGAGGACCCATTTCATGACCTTGGAGATCCAGGTCTGAGTGGGTTGTCCTTTTCTCTCTCTCTGTGGTGTAGCCAGCCAATCTCCATGTTTTTCCAAACTCTGGAGATCATCACCTCTCCCACTGCCCATCATGGGGCGTTGAGTGTGAGGCAATATGCAATGTGCTGGGATCGATGATGACTCCCCCAAAACATTCCTTGGAGCTGAACAAAATGAGTGATACCTCAATACCGTCTCTCTCATCGTGACTGAGGTCCAGCACATTGACCAGAGTAGGGACTTTAGCATTGAGGGAGAGCCACCATGCACTCACATCCTTTGGGACACAGGGGATTTCTCCACTGTTCAGTCTTTCTTTCAACATAGGGTGGGCACATCTCAGTGCAGAGGTCAGGGCTAGGTACGTCGCAGGTGGAGGTGGCCACTTGTAATGGCCTGGTTGCCATGGAGCAGGACACGGTGTGGTGGGCACTAGAGAGAAAGCATTCATCCCAGGTTTGGTCACCTCCCTGCATACACCTCTATATCCAGAGGAGTCAAGTGTTGGTCAAACTTTTTTATGTGAGGTTCAGTGTATGTCCAGAACCTCGTGTCTCTGAGGGGAATATCAGTGTGAGCACTCGACTCCTGACCCCATGGGAGATTGTGAATTTCATTTGCTTAGGTCAGAGTCAGTGGTGATAGATCAGTACAGGGATTGAGGACGGGGACCTTTCCTGTTTGCTTTCCTCCCTATAGACCACTGTAGGTCCTGTGCCTGAGTTTACCATTTATGGAGTGAAGGTTAAAAGTAGCATAGCAGTGGGCATGTGCAGGTTGCTGAGGGGCTGAGGACCACGGCAGGGAATACGTGAGTGAGGGGGTTATATATTGTTTTGGTGGCCACCATTTGGGTTGGCCAAATTTGTGAGGTGGCACCCTCAAGGACAGCGGCCTTACTACTTCCTCTTACTGCCCTATTTTCCTTGGGACCCCAGTGTTACATTCTATCTTTTTGCCAGGGAGGCATGCCCCTGTGTCCTCATTTTCCCAGAGGTCCCTTCTTGGTAGTATTAGTGTTGAGAGTCTCCATCAAGTGGAGCTTTGGCCCACTGCTGAACCAATGGCTTTTGATTTGCTTGATCGGATTGGACTCACATCTGGAGTACAGCATGGAAAACCTGCCCTAAGCTATGGGGTGGTTTGCTACTAGGCAGAGATAAACCGGTCCTTAAATTATTCTTGTGGTTTTGTTAGTTTATGTTAGTTTATGTTTACTACTTTTTGACGAAAACTCTTCCTCTAGCTAGGTGATGAAATACGATTCAGGTTTCTTCAGAGGTGATTTCTATAAGGCCCGCAAAATGGTTGAATGCAAGATTTTAGACTCCATCTAGGCTCACGTGCCCTGTGATCAAAGTTTGTTTGATTTAAATTTCCTGTAACTAGGCCCAGGTGATATGAGGCTGAGTTTTGGGTGATAGGCCAGACTATGCCTCTTGAGCAGGTTTTCGGGTACCATACCCCAGCCAGAGACACTCGGAGACAGAAAAGCAGAACAACACAGACACAGACACACAGACACAAACAAACACACTCACAAACACAAACACACAGAAAGACACTCATGTACAACACAAACCCAGACACATGCCCCTTCCCTCAGCTGTGATCTGAGCCACCAAGATTTCATGGACAATTCAAATTCTCCACGTTGTGGACATGCAGGGAAGGGTGAAGTGAGAAGCATAGTGCCGGCCAGTAAGAAATTGACTGGACACTTCTCATGCCTGAATTGTTCTCTCACCCAAAACAATTGATTTTTCTACATACCTCAGGGGGCATTGCCATGGGAGACATGACCTCATCCCGGCAGGAAGGTGAGCACCATTCCTGAAGACCGCAGTCACATTGGAGGTCTTGGATCAGAGTGCATTGTGCTTCGCCACAGGACCTTGGCCATGCTGCAGGACGGTGGTTGGCAGAGCATGGTAAGTATTTCTGGGCTCACTACACCCTGAGGCGGTGTCTTTCTGTTATGCACTGGGGAGAGATCTCAGGACCCATTTGGTGTCTTTGGAGAGCCATGTACAGAGTGGGTTGTCCTTTCCTCTCTACATGCAGTCAGGACATCTCCATGTTTCTCCAAACCCTGGAGATCATTGCCTCTCCCACTGTCCATTGTGGAGCGTTGAGCGTGAGGCAATATGCAATGTGCTGGGATCGATGATGACTCCTCCTAAAACATTCCTTGGAGCTGAACAAAATGAGTGATACCTCAATACCGTCTCTCTCATCGCAACTGAGGTCCAGCATGTTGACCGAAGTAGGGACTTTAGCACTGAGGGAGAGCTACCATGCACTCACATCCTTTGTGTTACAGGGGATTTCTCCACTGCTCAGGTTTTCTTTCATTTTAAGTGCTGCTTGGCACATCTCCTCAGTGCAGAGGTCAGGACTAGGTACATCGTTGGTTGAGGCGGCCATTTGCAATGGCATGTCTGCTGTGGGAGCAGGACAGGGTCATGTGTGCTTTGGAGAGAAAGCGTTTAGCCCAGGCTTCTTCACCTCCCTGTATTACACCTGTACATCCAGTGGAGTCTAGTGGTGGTTAACCTTGAGGGTGTGAGGTCCTGTGGTGTGGCAGATCCCTGTGTCTCTGAGGGGAAATCCAACTAGAGGGGAAATAAGCATCTTGAATGGAGGTGGTCACGAAATGTTCTGTTGGCCACTAATTTGGGTTGGATAAGTTTGTGAGGCGGTACCCTCAAGGACGGTGGCCTTCCTACTTCCTTGATAATGCCCAATTTTTCTCAGGAGGCCAGCCTTGCACGCTCGCTTTATGCAGGGCAAGAATGGCCCTGTGTCCTCCTTATCCCACAGGCTCCTTCTTAGTGGTATGAGTGTTCAGAGTCTCCATCGAGAGGAGCTTTGGCCACTGGTGCTCCAGTGGCCTTTGATTTGCTCGATTGGATTGGACTCACATCTGGAATCCAGCATTTAAAACCAGCCCTAAGCCACGGGCTGTTTTGTCCCTGAGAAGAGGTCAAGTTTCTTATGTTACACCTGTGGTTTTGTTTTTTAGTTTATTTTTGGTATTATTTTGTTGAGAAGTCTTACTGTAGCTGGGTGATGAAGAGAGATTCAGGTTTCTTTGGAAGCTATTTCTCTAAGGTGCAGAAGAAGGTAGACCACATTGCTTGCCAGGCAAATGGCTTGAGCTTGGCCCGTGTGCCCTGTAGAGGTAGGAACAAAAACCATACCCAGACCTTGTAGTTGTTGGTGTCCAGGCAAATAGTGTTAGTGTCAAGATGTTGATGTCTGTGTTGTTTATGTGCTTGGGAGTTCTTGAGTTACCTATCAGATGTTTTAGGTCTTGGACCTTATAAGGCATAATGATAGTTCCCCTGATAGTCCCCCCTTCTCCACAGGTGTTTTGAATTCTGGAATTGTTTTCCCTGAAGCTTGGTGCTTGGGGTTTCCTGTAGCCCTGGCACTGTCACCACAGTCAATTGAGAGGTGCCAACACACATCTGAGGCAGGATGTCAACAGACTTTTGACTGGAGACAAGTCTGTTAGACTGCATGGCTGGCCTTTAGGGTTGGGATTCAGATAGCAGTAATCATTGGTTCTGAGATAGGTGGCTTTTCCCATGCAGCATTGCTAGAGACCCTATGTACTGAAAAACATCTGGTCAACCCGAGCAAGGGCATATCCACAGGCATGTAGCTTTTTTCTCAGATAGAACATCTTCATTCATGGTGTTCAGTTCAATTGATGCCGGCGTAACCTTCCTAAGTTTGTTTTGTTTGCTCAAAGGTTCTGGTGACTAGTCCCATGATTTAAGAGGCTGAGTTGTTGTTGCTAGATTAGACTGGTGCCCCGTGAGTGGGTTGTTGGGTAATACACCCCAACCAGAGTAACCCAGAGACAGAAAAACAGACACACAGTGACGTAGACATGCACACACACATCAAACAAACATACACACAAACACAAACACACAGAAAGACACTTGCGTATGACACAAAACAAGGCACACTATCCTTCTCTCAGCTGTGAGGTGACTGTCCAGGATTTCATGGACATCGCTAATTCTCCAGGTTGTGGACATGCAGGGAAAGGTGAAGTGAGAAACATGGCGCCATCCAGAATGAAATTGACTGTTTGCTTCTTGTGCCTCAATCGTTCTCTCACATACAACAATTGATTTGTCTACATACCACAGGCGGTGTTGCCTTGGGAGACATAAATTCATCCCGGCAGGAAGGCGGGCACCATTCCTGAGTACCAAGTCATGTTGGAGGTCCGTGGATCAGAGTGTTTTGGACTTTGCCACAGGATGGTGCCCATGCTGCAGGACTGTGGTTGTCTGAGCACGGTAAGCATTTCTGGTCTCTATACACCCTCAGGTGGTGTCTTTCTGTTCTGCACCAGGGAGAGATCTGAGGACCCATTCGGTTACCTAGGCAATCCATGTCCAGAGTGGGTTGTCCCTTCTTCTCTCTCTATGGTGCAGCCAGGACATCTCCTTGTTTCTCCAAACCCTGGAGATCATCGCCTCTCCCACTGTCCATTGTGGGGCATTGAGCATGAAGCAATATGCAATGTGCTGGGATCGATGATGACTCCCCCAAAACATTCCTTGGAGCTGAACAAAATGAGTGATACCTCAATACCGTCTCTCTCATCGTGACTGAGGTCCAGCACATTGACTGGAATAGGGATTTTAGCATTGAGGGAGAGCCACCATGCACTCACACCCTTTGAGGCACAGGGGATTTCTCCACTGTGCAGTCTTTCTTTCAACATAAGTGTGGGTGGACACATCTCCTCAGTCCAGAGTTCAGGGCTAGGCCAGTCGTTGGTTGAGGTAGCCATTTACAATAGGCTGGCTGCCTTGGGAGCAGGACACGGTGTGGTGGGCTTTGCAGAGAAAGCAGAGTGACAGAGCCCTTTGTGTCTGAGGGGAATTCCAGGGTGAATGCTGGACTCCTGACTCCATAGAGATTGTGAATTGCCTGTGCATAGGTCAGAGCCAGTGGTGACAAGGCAGTACAGGGAATGAGGAAGGGGACCTTTCCTGTTTGCTTTCCTCCCTATAGACTGCTATAGGGCCTGTGCCCTGAATTTACCATGTATGGAGTGGAGGGTGAAAGTAGCAGGAGCAGGCAGGTGTAGGTGGCCAATGGGCTTACAGCCCCTGAAGGAAAGATGCCTAGCAGTCCTGCTGTGGAGACTTTCAGTGTGCACAGGCCTTCCACAGCATCACAGGGTACCTATATCCCATACATTTTTATAGATGGATTCTAGTCTTTGAAGAGATGGGACTTCTCAAGGGCAACAAGGGGGGAAAAGGCATCTTGAATGGAGGTGGTTGCAAATTGTTTTCTTGGCCACCATATGGGCTGGACAAGTTTGAGAGGTGTTGCCCTCAAGGATGGAATTCTTCCTACATACTCGCTATTTCCCAATGTTACTTGGGAGGTCAGCCTTGCACACTGGCCTTCTGCAGGGCAAGCATGGCCCAGGGTCCTCCATTTCCAGGAGGCTCCTTCTTGGTGGGGTGAGTGTTGAGAGTCTCCATCGAGAGACCCTGGCCCACTAGTGTGCCCATGGCCTTTGATTTGCTCGATTGAATTGGTTCACATTGGAGGCCAGCATGGAAAACCATCCCTAAGCCATGGGCTGTTTTGTCCCTGGGCAGAGCTCAACAGGTCCTTAAATTACACCTGTGGTTTTGTTTGTTAGTTTGTTTGCTGCTTTTTTGTTGAATAGTCTTCGTGTAGCTGGGTGATGAAGAGCAATGCAGGTTTTCTATAAACAATTTCTATAAGGACCACAAGATGGTAGACTACAAGATGGTAGACTTGAGCTTGGACCAGGTGTCCTGTAGAGGTAAAGGCAAAAACTATAACCAGGTCTTTGAGTTGGTGGTGTCCAGGCAAACAGTGTTGGTGCCCTGAATTTGATGTCTGTGTCTTATTTAGTGTTCTTGGAGTTTTGAGGTTGTGTAGCAGACTTTCCAGGATTTGGATGCAAGGGCCATAAATAGTGCCTCTGAAATTTCCCCTTTCTCCACTGGTGCTTTGTTTGCTGGAGGTCTTTGCCAGGGAGTTAGGTGCTTGATGTTGCCTGTAGTCCTGGCAAGGTTCACCATGGTCAGTTGAGAGATGGCAATGCACACCTGAGGCAGATAGTCCACATACTTTTGTTTGGGGAAAAGGATGTTAGAAAGCAGATCTGGCCATTAGGATTGGGATTCCGATGGGGGTAATCTTTGGTTCTGAGCTAGGTAGCTTTCCCCATGGAGCATACACGGAGACTTCATGTCTTGTCGAACATCTAGTCAACCTGAAAAAGGGCATGTACACAGGCATGTGGCTTGTTTCAGGGAGAGGATCTGTTTGTCTTCAAACTGTGCAGCTTATTTTATGTCAGTGTGGCATTATTAGTTTGCTTTGTTTGATCAAAGTTTACTGTGAATAGGCCCAGGAGATAGAAGGCCAAGTTTGGGTACTAGTCCAGACCAGTGCCCCTTGAGCGGGTTGTAGGGTAGCACACCCTACCAGAGACACTCGGAGACAGAAAAACAGACAGAGATGGGCACAGACACACAGACACAAACAAACACACACACAAAAACAAACACACAGAACGACACTCGTACACGACACAAACCCAGGCACATGCCCCTTCAGTCAGCTGTGAGGGGAGCCACCAGGATTTAATGGAAAATGCAAATTATCCAGGTTGTGGACATGCAGGGAAAGGTGTAGTGAGAAGCATGGCGCCGGCCAGAAAGAAATTGACTGTTGGCTTCTTGTGTCTGAATCCTTCTCTCATGCACAACAATTGATTTGTCTACATACCTCAGGGAGCGTTGTCTTGGGAGACATGACTTCATCCTGGCAGGAAGCTGGGCACCGTTCCTGAACACCGCAGTCACATCGGTGGTGCATGGATCAGAGTGTACTGGGCTTCGCCACAGGACGGTGGCCGTACTGTAGGATCGTGTTGTCTGAGCACGGTAAGCATTTCTGGGCTCCCCACACCCTCAGGCAGTGTCTTTCTGTTCTGCACCAGGGAGAGAGCTGAGGACCCATTTGTCAACTTTGAGATCCACATCCAGAGTGGGTTGTCCCTTCCTCTCTCCCTGCAGTGCAGCCAGGATATCTCCATGACACTGCAAATCCTGGAGATCATTGCCTCTCCCACTGTCCATCATGGGCTTTTGAGCGTGAGGCAATATGCAATGTGCTGGGATCGATGATGACTCCCCCAAAATATTCCTTGGAGCTGAACAAAATGAGTGATACCTCAATACCGTCTCTCTCATCGTGACTGAGGTCCAGCCTGTTGACCAGAGTAGGGGCTTTAGCATTGAGGGAGAGCCACCATGCACTCACCACCTTTGGGGCACAGCGATTTGTCCACTGCTCAGTCTTTCTTTCAACATAAGTGCAGGTGGGCACATTTCCTCAGTGCAGAGGTTATGGCTAGGTACATCGCAGGTGGAGTTGGCCTCTTGTGAGGCGGCACTTTCAAGGATGGCGGTTTTACTACTTCCTTGGTAGTGCCCAATTTTCCTTGGGAGGCCAGCGTTGCCCACAGTCCTTTTGCCAGGCAGATATGCCCCTGAATCCTCATTTTCCCAGAGGCTCCTTCTTGGTGTGAGTGTTGAGATTCTCCATCGAGAGGAGCTTTGGTCCACTGCTGTGCCATTGGCTTTTGATTTGCTCGATCGGATTGGACTCACATCTGGAGTCCAGCATGTTAAACCAGCCATAAACCATGGGCTGGTTTGCTCCTGGGCAGAGACAAACAAGTCCTTAAATTATTCCTATGGTTTTGTTTGTTAGTTTGTGTTTGCTAGTTTTCTGCTGAAAAATCTTTCTGTAGCTGAGTAATGAAGTGAGATTCAGGTTTCCTCAAGGTGATTTTTATAAGGCTCGCAAGATGGTAGACCACAAGGTTTTGGACTCCACCTAGGCCCACGTGCCTTGTGGAGGTACGGGCAAAAGCTATTCCCATGTCTTGGAGTTGGTGGTTTCAGGTAAATAGTGCTGTTGCCAGAATTTGATGTCTGTCTTTTGTTTAGTATGATTTTGAGTACTTGGGTGGCATACCCATCTTTGTGGATCTTGGACATTGCAAGGGCCAAAGATAGTGCTGCTGAGAGTTCTCCCTACTGCAGAGGTGTTTTGTTTGCTGGAGGTCTTTGCCACGGAGCTAGGCACTTGGCATTTCCTGTAGTCCTGGCAAGGGTCATCATGGTCACTTTAGAGGTGGAAACACACACCTGAGGTAGGTTGTCCACAGACTTTTGTCTGGGGACAAGGCTGTAAGACAGCAGCGCCGGCCTTTAGGTTTGGTATTTAAATGGGGGTCATCTTTGGTTCTGAGCTAGCTGGCTTTCCCCATGGAGCATGGACAGAGACACCATGTACTGATGAACATCTGGCAACACAAGCTAGGGATTGTCCACAAGCATGTGGCTTGTTTCTCATTGAGAGCATTTGATTGGCTTCATGATCAGCAGAATACTTGAGGCCAGCGTAGCATTCCAAGTTCACTTTGTTTAATTGAAGCTCTGGTGACTAGGCCCAAGAGTTAGGAGGCTGAATTGTGGGCAGTAGGCCAGAACAGTGCCCCTTGAGCAGGTTTTTGGGTAGCATAGCCCAGCACGAGACACTCAGATACACACACAAAAAAAACCAGACCTGGATACAAACACGCACACACACACAAACACACACACAAACACAAACACACAGAAAGACAGTCATGCATCAAACAAATGCAGTCACATGCCCCTTCCCTCAGCTGTGAGGGGAGCCACCAGGATTTCATGAAAATCGCAAATTCTCTAGGTTGTGGATATGCAGGGAAAGGTGTAAGGAGAAGCAGGGCACTGGCCAGAAAAAAATTGACTGGATGCTTCTCATGCCTGAATCTTTCTCTCATGCACAACAATTGATTTGTCTACATACCTCAGGGGGTGTTTCCTGCATTGTGATAAATGACCTCATCCCAGCTGGAATGTGGACACAATTCCTGAAGACTGGAGTCACATTCAGAGTCAGTGGATCAAAGTCTACTGGGCTTCGCTGAAGATTCATGGCCATGCTAGAGGACGGTGGTTGTCTGAGCACGGTAAGCATTTCTGGCCTCCACACCCTCAGGCAGTGTCTTTCTGTTCTGCACCAGGGAGAGATCTGAAGACACATTTGGCAACCTTTGAGTTCCACTTCTAGAGTGGGTTGTCCTTTCCTCTCTCCCTGCAGTGCAGGCAGGACATCTCCATGTTTCTGTAAACCCTGGAGATCATCGCCTCTCCCACTGTCCATCGTGGGGCGTTGAGCGTGAGGCAATATGCAATGTGCTGGGATCGATGATGACACCCCCAAAACATTCCTTGGAGCTGAACAAAATGAGTGATACCTCAATACCGTCTCTCTCATCGTGACTGAGGTCCAGCACATTGGCCGGAGTAGGAACTTTAGCATTGAGGGAGAGCTGCCATGCACTCACATCCTTTGGGGCACAGGGTATTTCTCTACTGGGGAATCTTTCTTTCGACCTAAGTGTGGGTGGGCACATTTCCTCAGTGCAGATGGCAGATGTGAGGGCTAGGCAATTCATTGGCTGAGGAGGCCATTTGCAATGGCATGGCTACTGTGGGGGTAGGACATGGTGTGGTGGGCTTTGGAAGGAAAGCATTCAGCCCGGGCTTGGTTACCTCCCTGCATACACCTGTATATCCAGTGGAGTCTAGTGGTGTTCAACCATGAGGATGTGTGGCAATACACCACAACCAAAGTAACCCAGAGAAAGAAAAACAGACAGGGACACAGACAGACACACACACATCACACACACACACACACACACACACACACACAAACATAAATACACCGAATGATACTCCTGCACAACAGAAGCCCAGGCACATGCCCCTTACCTCAGCTGTGAGCTGAGCCACCAGGATTTCATGGACAACTGAAATTCTCTAGGTTATGGACATGCAGGGAAAGGTGAAGTGAGAAGCATGGTGCCAGCCAGAAAGAAATTGCCTGGACTCTTCTCATGCCTGAGTCATTCTCTCACACACAACACTTTGTCTACATACATCAGGGGCCATTGCCTTGGGAGACATGACCTCATCCTGGCAGGAAGGTAGGCACCATTCCTGAAGACCGCAGCATGTTGGACATAGATACAAACACACACACAAACACAAACACACAGAAAGACACTCATGTATGACACAAACCCAGACTCATGCCACTTCCCTTAGCTGTGAGCTGAGCCACCAGGATTTCACGAACATTGCAAATTTTCCAGGGACATGCAGGGAAAGATGAAGTGAGAAGCATGGTGCCGGCCAGAAAGAAATTGACTGGACGCTTCTCATGCCTGAATCATTCTCTCATGCACAACAATTGATTTGTCTACATACCTCAGGGGGCGTTGCCTTGGGGGACATGACTTCATCCTGCCAGGAAGGTGGCCACCATTCCTGAAGACCACAGTCACGTTGGAGGGCCGTGGATAAGAGTGTACTGGGCTTCGCCACAGGACCATTGTCATGCATGGTTGTCTGAGCATGGTAAGCATTTCTGGCCTCCCCACACCCTCAGATGGTTTATTTATGTTCTGCACTGGGTAGAGATTTGTGGAACCATTTCGAGACCTTGGAGACCCTCATCCAGCGTTGATTTTCCCTTCCTCTCTCTGTGGCACAGATGGGATAGCTCAATGTTTCTCCAAGTACTGTAGATAATCTGCCTCTCTCACTATCAGTTGTGGGGCATAGATCTTGAGGCAACCTGCAGTGTGCTGGGATCAGTGATGACTCCCCTTAAACACTCCTTGGAGCTGAACAAAATGAGTAAAACCTCAATACCGTCTCTCTCATCGTGACTGAGGTCCATCATGTTGCCCAGAGTCGGGACTTCAGCATTGAGAGAGCCACCATGCACTCACATCCTTTTGGGAACAGGCGATTTCTCTGCTTAGAAGTCTTTCTTTTGACATAAGTTTGGATGGGGGCACTTTTCTTCAGTGCAGAGGTTAGGGCTAAGCAAGTGGTTGGTTAAGTTGGCCATTTGCAATGGCCTGATTGCCGTGGGAGCAGGATAGTTTGTGGTAGACTTTGTAGAAAAAGCGGTCAGCCTGGGCTTGGTCACCTCCCTGCATACACCTGTATATCTAGAATGAGTCTAGTGATGGTCAACATTGAGGATGTGAGGTCCTGCAGAGTGCCAGAGCTCTGTGAATCTGAGGGGAATTCCAGGGTGAGAGCTAGACTCCTGACCCCATGGGAGTTGTGAATTGCCTGTGTTTAGTGCAGAGCCAGTGGTGATAGGGCATTGCAGAGAATGAGGAAGATGAGCAAGAAGGAGTGGTGGCTGGACCTAGCATACAAGTATGACTAGAGGCGGGCCCATGCCTACCGTGAGGTAGGCATGTTGGGCGCCAGGTGCATCGCCTCATCTTGCTGTCCATTGGCTGTGTAGGCGCCCAGGTGTGAGGGTGATGGCTAGTTGAGTGATGTGTCCACGGAACCATTTCAGGCTGGCCCTGTAGTGCCAGGCCTCGACTTCATAATTGGGCAAAGTTAATGGAAGAAAGATTCCAATTTTGCCCTTGCCCCATGGCCGGGCCAATCCCCACTGTACCGGCCAGGCCTGCAGCCCATTGTGTTTAGTTGGTGAGGTCTACCACCTTCCCTTGTAAGGTGGAGAATCACAGTTGAGGTATCATGTGGGACTGCTTTGGCCTTGGAACCATCAGCCAAGGTTGGTGGGCCACAGGTTAGGTCTCTTGGGATTCTAGGGCTGGTAGGCCTTTTCTGTGTGCCCGGTGCCTATCACCTGGGAGCCTATGTAGTTATTACACGTAATTGAGGCCAGCTATTGCCTTGCAGGCAAATTCATGACCACACAGGTACAGTGTTTGGGGGATAGTAGGGATGTTTATGAGATGTGGCATGCCAGCCATCATGGCTTACCCCAGCAGTTTCCATCCACGTATTTGGGTGGATGTTCACACTTAGAGGATGGTGCAGTTATGAGACTGAGGCTTCAGTGTCAGGCATGGCCACTGTGCCTGGAGGTGGCTAGGCCCTCAGCCAAGTGTGACAAGGGAGACCCATTAGAACACACAAAGCTCAGGCCCATGCCCTATCCCTGTGAGTTGTGAAGAACCAACCAGGAGCTCACCCATATCACCAGCCCAGTAGGTAGAAGACGTATAGAGAAAGTCGATGTGACAGTTCTAGTGCACGCCAGATAGGCATGGAAAATGGGATCCCTGCATTGGGGTGCTGATCTCATGAGAGCTTCTGATTTGTCTGCACCTCCCAGGTAGAGTTGCTGGGGAACCATGAAAGCAATTGGGCAGGAGGTTTGTGCACTATGCCTGGGGACCACAGGCCATTGGGAATCGTTTTGTCACCGAAGACTGAGCTCCACATCATGCTGCAGGATTGGGATGGCTGAGGACGGTAAGATTTCTTTCTCCCAAAGGCACTTCCTTACCTGAACAGCATGGGCTGTTCAACTTCCGTCGTCTTCCAATGTGCTTGGATCGATGATGATACCCCAAAAACATTCCTTGGAAAAGCTGAACAAAATGAGTGAAAACTCAAAACCATCTCTCTCATCGTGACTGAGGTCCAGCACGTTGCCTGATGTAGGGAGAGTAGCAGTGAGGGAGAGCTTTCACACATTCACCTCCATTCCAGCATTCAGAGCTTGTCCACAGAGGAGCCTTCCACCATGTGTGCAGGGGTGTACATGTCCTCAGTGCCTCTTCCCCAGAGTCCATGCCTTACTGGGCTCCAGGTGGTCACATGGTGGCCAGGTAAGCGAACAGGTGTGCTGTAGTTTTTGAAGAGCCAGCGGGCTGCCTGGGCTTGCAAAACACCTACTGTGCAGATATGGGAACAGGGTTGTGCTTCATACGCTCCCTCTTAGGGCATGTGATATCCAGGACATGGCCCAGGCCTGATCTTGGCTGTGGTTATCCTAGGCACTGTGTTCTGCCTTTTGGTAGACTGGCGCCCATGTGATATGACCCTGATGGAAGGGGATTGGGCCACTGGCCTGGTGTCCCCATCCTCTCAGCAACCCAAGACACCTTCCCAAGTTGGCCCATGGTGGAGTAGTGGCTGGACCCAGTGTAAGAGTACGTGTGAGGAGGTGGATGGAGGCATTATTGGCCTATTCTGGAGGGGAATAGGAGCCAAGGTTGCAAAGGGTAGTGGCACATGTCCATTAGTTGGGAAGAACCACCCAGGAGGTCACCCACATCACGAGCTCCATAGGTAGAAGACGTGTAGGGAAAGTCGATGTGATGGGGTACGGGATAGATTGGCGTGGAAGTTTGGAACCCTGTGCTGGGGTGCTGTTCTCATGGGAGCTTCTGGTTTGTCTGTACTTCCTAGGTCAAGCTGCCCAGGGAGCCATGCTGTAGGCTGGTCAGAAGGGTTGTGCAGCATGCCTGAGCACCACAAGCTGTTGGGATTGCCGCCGTCACTGAAGACTGAGCTCCACATCATGCTGCAGGATCGGGGATGGCTGAGGACGGTAAGCATTTCCTTCTCCCCAGGCACTGTCCTTTCCTGTTGGACCTGATAGAGCTGCGGGCTCCGGTGCTCAAATTGTCAAGACCTATTGGCAGAGATGATGCTCTTGCTCAGACTGCAGCCACAGATGCTCCAGGCTGGTCGGGGCCTTGGAGTTTGTAGGCTCGCCCACTGCCCAGCATGGTGCATTTGATTTCTGATGTCTTCCAACGTGCTCAGATCGATGATGATACCCCAAAAACATTCCTTGGAAAAGCTGAACAAAATGAGTGAAAACTCAAAACCGTCTCTCTCATCGTGACTGAGGTCCAGCACGTTGCCCGATGTAGGGAGAGTAGCAGTGAGGGAGAGCTTTCACACATTCACCTCCATTCCAACACCCAGGGCTTGTCCCCAGAGGAGCCTGCCGCCATGCGTGCAGGTGTGCTCATGTCCTCAGTAGAGAGGCCACTTCCCCAGAGTCCATGCCTGACTGGGCCTCAGGTAGTCATGATGTGGCCGAGTCTCCAAGTGGGCGTATGTAGTTTTGGACAGTCAGTGGGTCACAAGGCTTGAGAAATACCAGCATGCAGATGTGGGGCCAGCGTTGTGCTTCGTAGGTCTCCTCTCAAGGTATGTGAAGTCCAGGATGTGGCCCGTACCTCATTTCTTTAAAAGAACCCCAAGTGCCTGATCTTGGCTGTGGTCATCCTAGGGCACTATGTTTTGCCTTTGGATAGAGTGGTGCCCATGGTGATGGGGCCCTGGAAGGAAGAGGATTGGGCCACTGGCTAGGCAGCTTCCCATCCTCTCAGCAACCCCTGTTGCCTTCCCGAGTTGACCCAATGTAGAGTGGCGGCTGGACCCAGCATAGGAGTACAGATGTAGAGGTGGCTGGTGGCCTTCGGGGCCTAGGTGTGAGTAAAACAGGGGCCAAGGTTGATGAGGGTAGTGGCTTATGTCCTTGCCACGGGCCACCCGGATCTCTGAACTGGCCCTTAGAGGTATCTTAGGTCTTGCTGCGCTGTCCCTGGGCCGCCAGTGCAGGGAGGGAAGGACGAGTCCAGAGTCTTTGCCAAGGTGGCTCCCTTTGGCAGGTCTTCTTCTGGGTTGGCTCCGTTTGCTGAGCTGCACCCTCCAGGCTCACCTTCCTTTGCCTCCTGGGATTCATGGGCTCCATACAGGGTGCCAATGTTTCGCTGCTCCCCTTTGTCCCAAGAAAATCCCTGGTGGGATTTCCAGGGCAGAGAGCCCCCATGATCTGGCCTGGTGAGCACACATGTGGACTTGTGGCATTGGAGTGTTTTTAGTGTGTCTGAGTTCAGGTGGGAGGTCTGGGTGCCACGACAGGGCATAAGCAATGGGCAGTTGTGCTATATGCCCTTGCCCTTGACCCAATGTTCCCAAAACACTTGCAGTATATTGGGTACAGCTCCTTCCAGCTATCCTGGGACCTGTGTCAGCCTGGGCCACCCAGGATTGGTCACGGTGTAACCTGCCACACGGTTGGCTGGAGGCAGCCTTCCGGGTTCTGTGGCAGGCATGTTGGCAGCCACACATAACGCTTCATCATGGTGGCAATTAGCTATGTAACAGGGAATCAGGCGTGAGGGTGAAGGTGGTTTGTGTGTTGTTTCAATGGAACCATTTCAGGTAAGCCCTTTTGTTTGAGGCTCAGCTGCATAATTACACACAGCTACTGGAAGCAAGACTTCGATTTTTCCATTTCCCCGTTGCTTGGACAATCCCCTCTGTTCTGGTCAGGTCCACTGCAGTTGCATGTGAGGTGGAGAAGCCCAGTTGAGGTGGCATGTGTTGTTTTGGTCTTGGAAACATTGGCCCCATTTGGTGGGCCTCAGGTTAGGTCTCTCAGGATTCTAGGGCTTGTAGGCCTTTGCTGTGTGCCCAGTGCCTATCACCTGGGAGCCTGTGCAATTGCCACATGTACTCGAGGCCAGCTGGTGCTTGGCAGGCAAGTTTATGACCACATGGGTGCAGTATTTTGTGGATAGTGAGGATGTTTATGAGGTGCCATCTGCCCGCCCTCACGGCTTCTCCCAGCATTTTCTGTCCACATATTTCCATTGAGGTTCATTCTTAGAGGCTGGTGCAGTGGTGAGTTTCAGGCTTGCATGCCAGGCACGGCCAAGCATTAAGAGGATGTTAGACCCCAGCACAGTGCAGTGAGGGAGACCCCACAGACACATGAAGCTCCAGCCCATGCCCTGTCCCTGTGAGTTGGGAAGAACCACCCATGAAGTCACGCATATCTCCAGCCTCATGGGTAGAAGACATGCAGGGAAAGGCAATGTGATAGTTAGGGAGTGGACCATATTGGTGTGGAATGTGGGAGACCCACACCTGTGTGCTGTTCTCATGGGTGCTTCTGATTGTCTGTACCTCCCAGGTAGAGCTGCCCAGGAAGCCATGCCATCAGCTGAGCAGGAGGGTTGTGCACCATGCCTGAGCACCACAGGCCATTGGGAATGCTGCTGTCACTGAAGACTGAGCTCCACATCATGCTGCAGGATTAGGGATGGCTGAGGACGGTAAGCATTTCCTTCTCCACAGGCACTGTCCTTGCCTGTCGGAACTGATAGAGCTGCAAGGCCCCAGTGGCTTGGCTTGTCAAGACCCATTCACAGAGATGTTGGTCTGAACCTCTTGCTCATGGGTGCAGCAATGAACACTCCTGGCTGGATGGGGCCCTGGAGGTTGTAGGCTCACCCATTGCCCAGCATGAGCTGTTGGACTCCATCATCTTCCAATGTGCTCGGATCGATGATGATACCCCAAAAACATTCCTTGGAAAAGCTGAACAAAATGAGTGAAAACTCAAAACCGTCTCTCTCATCGTGACTGAGGTCCAGCATGTTGCCTGATGTAGGGACAGTAGCAGTGAGGGAGAGCTTTCACACATTCACCTCCAATCCAGCACCCGGGGCTTATCCCCAGAGCAGCCTGCCGCCATGCATGCAGGTGTGCACATGTCCTCAGTAGAGAGGCCACTTCCCCAGGAGTCCATGCCTGAATGGGCCCCAGGTGGCCACCAGGTTGCTGGGTCATCAAGCATGTGTGCTGTACTCTTTCAAGAGCCAGAGGGCCTCCTGGGTTTGGAGAACAAGTAGCATGCAGATGTGGGGCTAGCGTTGTGCTTTGTAGGTTGCCTCGCAAGGTATGTGATCCAGGACATGGCCCAGGCTTCCTTCCTTCAGAAGAACCCCAAGTGCCTGATCTTGACTGTCATCGTCCTAGGGCACTGCGTTTCACCTTTGGGTAGAGTGGCATTCATGGCGATGGGGCTCTGGAAGAAAGCAGATTGGGCCACTGTCCAGGCGGCTCCCCATCCTCTCCCAATACGTGGCACCTTCATGAGTTGGCATTAGGTGGAGTGGTGGCTGGACCCAGTGTAGGAGTATGGATGTAGAGGTGGCTGGTAGCCTTAGGGGCCTAGGCATGAGGGAAACAAGAGCTAAGGTTGTGGAGGGTAGTGGTGCATGTCCATGCCATGGGCCACCTGAATCTTGGAACTTGCCCGTAGACGTATCTTAGGTCTTACTGTGCTCTCCCCTGGCTGCCAGTGCAGGTAGAGATGGAGAAGTCCAGGGTCTTTGCCAAGGTGGCCCCCTTTGGCGGGCCTTCTTCTGGTTTGACCCCGTTTGCAGAGCTGTGCCTTCCAGGCTCACCTTCCTTTTGCCTCCTGGGTTTCACAGGCTCCATACATGGTGCCAAGGTTTTGCTGCTGTCCTTTTTTCCCAGAAAATCCCTGGTGGGATTTCCAGTGCAGAAAATCCCTATGATCTGGCTCGGTGGGCACACATGTAGACTACTGGCATGAGAGTGCCTTGGGCATGTCTGGACCCAGGTGGGAGGCCTGTGTGCCATACTAGGGTGCAGGCCATGGGCAGCTGTGCCACATGCCCTTGCCTGTGACCAGATGTTCTGGAATCACTTAGGGCAGGATGTATATGGTGTGCCCAGCTGTCCTGGGACCTATTTCTGCCTGGGCCCCCCAGGATGGGTCACAGCGTCACCTGCCTTGTGGTTGACTGGAGGTGGCCCCCGGGGCCCTGTGGCAGGCATGCCAGGAGCCATGTGCATGGCCTCATCTTGGTGGCCGTTAGCTGTGTAGGGACAAAGGCATGAGGGTGATGGCTGGTCACACGCTGTGTCCATGGAACCATTTCTGTCAGACCCTGTTGTTTCTAGGCTCAGTTTTGTAATTACACGTAGCTTCATGGAGCAAGATTTCAATTTTGCCTTCGCCTTGTTGCTAGGCCAATCCCCTCTGTTCCAGCCAGGCCCACAGACTTTAAGTTAGGTTATTGAGGTCCACTGTGGTCCCTTGGGAGGTTGAGAGGCACAACTGAGGTAGTATGAGGGTTGCTTTGGCACTGGAAACATGGGCCCACATTGGTGGGCAGCAGGTTAGGTCTCTGGGTTCTAGGACTGGTAGGCCTTTGCTGTGTGCCCTGTGCCTTTCCCCTGGCTGCCTGTGCAATTGCCATGTGTAATCAAGGACATCTGGTGCTTGGCAGGCAAGTTCACAACCACCCAGGTGTGGTTTTTGAATAGTGAGGATGTTTTTGAGATGCGGCCTGCCTGCCCTCAACATTTTGCATCCCATGTTACCATGGACCTTCATGCTTAGAGGCTGGTGTAGTTGTGAGACTGAGGCTTGTGTGCCAGGCACAGCCACTGTGCCTGGAGGTGGTTAGGCCACCAAAACAGTGTGGCAAGAGAGAACCCACACACACACGAAGCTCAGGCCCATGCCCTGTCCCTATGAGTTAGGAAGAACCACCCAGGATAGACCTCCACATTGCCAGCCCCATAGGTAGAAAATGCGTAGGGAAAGCTGATATGACAGGGCGTGGGCCAGATCGGCATGGAAGGTGGGAGCCCCGCCCTGGGGTGCCTTTCTCATGGGAGCTTCTGATTTCTCTGCACCTCCCAGGTAGAGCTGCCTGGGAAGCCTTGCCGTTGGCTGGGCAGGAAGGTTGTGCCCCATGCCTGAGTACCACAGGCCATTGGGAATGCTGCCATCACAGAAGACTGAGCTCTGCATCATGCAGCAGGATCAGGCGTACCTGAGGACGGTAAGCATTTCCTTTTCCCCAGGCACTGTCCTTGCCTATTGGACCTGATAGACCTGTGGGGCCCCGGTGCTTGTCTTGTCAAGACCTATTTGCAGAGATGATGGTCTGAAGCTCTCACTCAGGGATGCAGCCATGGATGCTCCAGGCTGGTCAGGGCCCTGGAGGTCATAGGCTCGCCCACTGCCAGCATGGGACTTTCAACTTCTGATGTCTTCTAACGTGCTCGGATCGATGATGATACCCCAAAAACATTCCTTGGAAAAGCTGAACAAAATGAGTGAAAACTCAAAACCGTCTCTCTCATCGTGACTGAGGTCCAGCACGTTGCCCGATGTAGGGAGAGTAGCAGTGAGGGAGAGTTTTCACACATTCACCTCCATTCCAGCACCCAGGGCTTGCCCCAAGGAGCCTGCCACCATGTGTGCAGGTGTGCACATGTCCTCAATGGAGACTCTACTTCACCAGGCATCCATGTCTGAAAGGGCCCCAGGTGGTCTAAAAGCAGTTGGGTCAGTGAGCAGGCGTGCTGTAGTTTTTGGAGAGCCAGCGGTCCACCTGGGCTTGGAGAACATGTAGCATGCAGATGTGGGCCAGGGTTGTGCTTCATAGGTCACATCTGAAGGCATGTGATGTCCAGGAAGTGCTCCAGGCCTTGTTTCTTTGGAAGAATCCCACGGGCCTGATCTTGGCTGTGGTCTTCCCAGGGCACTGTGTTTTCTCCTTTGGGTAGTGTGGTGCCCATGAGGATGGGGCCCTGGAAGGAAGGGGATTGGACCACTGGCCAGGCGGCTCCCGATCCTCTCAGCAACCTGTGGCACCTTCCTGAATTGGCCCAAGATGGACTGGTGGCTGGACCCAGTGTAGGACTATGTATGTGGAGGTGGCTGGTGACCTTAGGGGCATAGGTGGGATGGAAACACGAGCCAAAGTTGCAGAGCGTAGCAGTGCACGTCCGTGCCATGAGCTGCCCAGATCCTAGAACTTGCTAATAGATGTATCTTGAGTCTTGTGGCTCTATCCCAGGGCCGGCAGTGCAGGGAGGGAAGGACAAGTCCAGGATCTGTGCAAAGGTGACTCCCTTCGGCTGGCCGCCTTCAGGGTAGGAATCGTTTGCTGAGCTGCACCCTTCAGGATCACCTTCCTTTTCCCTTTTGGGGTTCATGGGCTCCTACATGGTGCCAACATTCTGCTGGCCTTTGTTTTCCACAGAGTGTCTCTGGTGGTCGTTCCAGGGCATAGAGTCTCCTGCTCTGACCCCGTTGGTATACATGTGGAGTAGTTGTATTTGAATGTCTTGAGTGTTTCTTGACTTTGGTGGGATGCCTGGGTGCCATGACAGAGTGTAGGCCATGGACACCTGTGCACATACCATGGGGTGGGGTGGGTATGGAGCGTTCCAGTTGTCCTGGGACCTTTGTCTGCCTGGGCCCCCTTGGATGGTTCATGACCTCACCTGCCACACGGTTGAATGGAGACAGATCTTGGGCCCTGTGGTGGGCAAGTCGGGAGCTACATGCACGACCTCATCTTTGTGGCCATTAGCTGTGTAGGCACCATAGGTTGTGTCCAAGGTACTCTTTCAGGTAGTCCCTGTTGTTTCAGGCCTGGACTTCTTAATGAGGTGCCACTACTTACAGCCAAATTTCAATTTGTCTCTAGCCCTGTTACCAGGCCAATCACCTCTATTCCAGCCAGGTCCAGGTGCGTTGTGTTAAGTTGGCCAGGTCTACCTTGGTCATGCGTGAGGTGGAGAAGCACAGCTGTGTTTGCATGTGGGTCTGCTTTGGCCTCAGAAACATGGTTCCAGGTTTTTGAGCTGCAGGTTAGGTCTCTCAGGATTCCAGTGCGGGTAGGCCTTTGCTGTGTGCCCAGTGCCTTTCACCTGGGGGCCTGTGCAGTTACCACGTGTACTTGAGGCCAGCTCTTGCTCGACAGGCAAGTTTATGACCACATAGGTGCGGAGTTTTGCGGATAGTGAGGATGTTTATGAGATTCCGTCTGCCCACGCTCCTGGCTTCCCCCAGCATTTTCTGTCCACATATTTCATTGACGTTCACGCTTAGAGGCTGCTACAGTTACGAGGCTGAGGCTTGTGTGCCAGCCATGGCCACTGTGCCTGGAGGCTGTTAGGACTCCAGTGCAGCATGGCGAGGGAGACTGACCCCTACAGACACTCGAAGCTCAGGCCCATGCCCTGGCCCTGTGAGTTGGGAAGAACTACCCAGGAGGTCACTCACATTGCCAGCCCCATAGGAAGAAGATGTGTAGGGAAAGCTGATGTGACAGGGCGTGGAAGGTGGGAGCCCAGAACCGAGGTACATATCTCACAGGAGCTTCTGATTTGTCTGCAACTACCAGGAAGAAGCTGCTTGGGGAGCCATGCTGTCGGCTGGTCAGGAGGGTGATGCACCAGGCCTAGGGCCTGCAGGCCATTGGGAATGCTGTCATCACTGAAGACTGAGCTCCACACTCCACATCATGCTGCAGGACTGGGGATGGCTGAGAATGGTAAGCATTTCCATCTCCCCATGCACTACATTGCCAGTCGGACGTGATAATGCTGCAGGGCTCTGTTGACCTGCTTGTCAAGACCCATCTGCAGAGATGATGGTCTGAAGCTCTGGTTCAGGGGTGTAGCCACAGATGCTCCAGGCTGGTCAGGGCCCTGGAGGTCGTAGGCTTGCCCACTTCCCAGAATGGGGCTTTCGACTCCTGTAGTCTTCCAACGTGCTCGGATCGATGATGATACCCCAAAAACATTCCTTGGAAAAGCTGAACAAAATGAGTGAAAACTCAAAACCGTCTCTCTCATCGTGACTGAGGTCCAGCACATTGCCAGATGTAGGAAGAGTAGCAGTGAGGGAGAGCTTTCACCCATTCACCTCCAATCCAGCACCCGGGGCTTATCCACAGAGGAGCCTGCTGCCCTGTGTGCAGGATTGCACATGTCCTCATGGAGAGGCCACTTCTCCAGGAGTCCATACCAGAATGGGCCCCAGGTGTCAGCGAGCAGGTGTGTTGTAGTTTTCGGAGAGCCTGCAGGATGCCTGTTCTTGCAAAACACCTACCATGAAGATATGGGACTAGGGTTGTGTTTCGTAGGTTCCCTCTTAGGGCATGTGATATCCAGGACATGGCCCAGGCCTGATCTTGACTGTGGTTATCCTAGACACTGTGTTTCGCCTTTTGGTAGAGTCACGCCCATGTGATATGACCCTGATGGAAGGGGATTGGGCCACTGGCCAGGCGGTCCCTATCCTCTCAGCAACCCAAGGTACTTTCCTGAGTTGTCCCATGGTGGAGTAGTGGCTGGACCCAGTGTAAGAGTACGGTTGTGGAGGTGGATGGTGGCTTTAGTGACCTAGTCTGGAGGGGAATAGGAGCCAAGGTTGCAAAGGGTAGCGGCACATGTCCACACCCCGAGCTGCCTGGATCCCAGAACTGCTCTGTGGACATATCTTGGGTCTTGTGGGACGGTCCCGGTGCCAGCAGTGCAGGGAGGGAAGGATGAGTTCAGGGTGTGTGCCAGAGTGGCTCCCTTTGGTGTGCCTTCTTTGGGGTTGGCACCGTTTGCAGAGCTGTGCCCTCAAGGCTCGCCTTCCTTTTACCTCCTGGGGTTCATGGGCTCCATAGT
This sequence comes from Glis glis, assembly GCA_004027185.1. Lineage (NCBI taxonomy): Eukaryota > Metazoa > Chordata > Mammalia > Rodentia > Gliridae > Glis > Glis glis. The sequence continues at coordinate 71,648 of PVJS01000353.1, forward strand.
TGGTGCCAAAGTTCTGCTGCTCTCCTTTTTCTCCAGAGTGGCCTTGGTTGGAGTTCCAGGGCAGAGATTCCCCATGTTCTCTCCTGGTGGGCACACATGTGTACTAGTGGCATTTTAGTGTCTCGAGCATATCTCGTCTCCATTGGGAGGCCTGGGTGCCATGACAGGGTGTAGGCCACAGGCAGTTTTGCCGCATGTCCTTGCCTGGGACCAAGTGTTTCGTAATTCCTTGCAGTGGGGGTGGTACATATGTTCCCGGTGTCCTGGGACCTCCATCTGCTTGAGTCTTCTAGGATGGTTCACGGCATCATCTGACACACAGTTCACTAGAGGCAGGCTCCCAGGCTCTATGGTGGGCATGATGAGTTCCACACACACGGCCTCATCTTGGTGGTGATTAGCTGTGTAGGGACCCAAGAGATGGCGTTTAGCAAGATTTCTATTTTGCCATTAACCATTACTGGGCTGATCCCCTCTGTTCTGGCCAGACCCATGGCCCTTTGTGTTGAGTTAGCGAGGTCCACCGCGGTCACATGTGAGGTGGAGAAGCACAGCTGAGGTAGCATGTGGAGCTGCTTTGGCCTCGGAACAAGGGGCCCAGGTTGGTGGGCTGCAGGTTACGTCTCTCAGGATTCTAGGGCTGGTAGGCCTTTGCTTTGTGCTTGGTGCATTTCACCAGGGAGTCTGTGAAGTTACCACACATACTCAGGACCAGCTGGTGCTTGGCAGGCAAGTTCACAATCACATGGGTGAAGTGTTTTCCAGATAGCGAGAATGTTTATGTGATGACACCTGCCCACCTTCATGGTGCCCTCCAGCATTTTCCGTTCACATATTTCTGTGGATGACCATGTGTAGTGGCTCGTGCAGTTGTGAGGCTCAGGCTTGCGTTCCAGGCATGTCCGCTGTGCCTGGAGGAGGTTAGGCCCCCAGTATAGTATGGCAAGGGAGACCCCCACAGACACACAAAGCTCAGGCCCATGCTTTGTCCCTGATTGTTGGGAAGAACCACACAGGAGGTCACCCACATCACCAACCCCATAGGTAGAAGATGTGTAGGGAAAGTCGATGTGACGGGGTGCAGGCTTGATTGGCGTGGAAATTTGGAACCCTGTGCTGGGGTGCTGTTCTCATGGGAGCTTCTTATTTGTCTGTACTTCCCAGGTAGAGTTGCCCAGGGAGCCATGCCGTTGGCTGTGCAGCAACCCTGAGCACTGCAGGCTGTTGAGAATGCTGTTGTCACTGAAGACTGAGCTCCGCATCATGCTGCAGGATCGGGGATGGCTGAGGACGGTAAGCATCTATTTTCTCCCCAGGCACTGTCCTTGCCTGTCAGACATGATAGAGCCGTGGACTCTGGTACTCAAATTGTCAAGACCCATTCGCAGAGATGATGCTCTTGCTAAGAATGCATCCACGGATGCTCCAGGCTGGTCAGGGCCTTGGAGTTCGTAGGCTCTCCCACTGCCCAGCATGGGAGGTTAGACTCCATCATCTTCAAATGTGCTCGGATCGATGATGATACCCCAAAAACATTCCTTGGAAAAGCTAAACAAAATGAGTGAAAACTCAAAACCGTCTCTCTCATCGTGACTGAGGTCCAGCACGTTGCCCAATGTAGGGAGAGTAACAGTGAGGGAGAGCTTTCACACATTCACCTCCATTCCAACACCCAGGGCTTGTCACCAGAAGAGCCTTCCGCCATGCTTGCAGGTGTGCACATGTCCTCTGTGGAGAGGCCACTTCCTCAGGAGTCCATGCCTGAATGGGCCCCAGGCAGTTGCGAGGTGACCAGGTCACCAAGCAGGCGTGATGTAGTTTTCGGTCAGCCAGTGGGTCTCCCGGCTTGGAGAAATACCAGCATGCAGATGTGGGGCCAGGGTTGTGCTTTGTACATCTCTTCTGAAGGCATGTGATATCCTGGATGTGGCCTGTACCTCATTTCTTTAAAAGAACCCCAAGTGCCTGATCTTGGGCTGTGATCGTCCTAGGGCACTGTGTTTTGACTTTGGTTAGAGTGGCGCCCATGGTGATGGGGCCCTGGAAGGAAGAGGATAGGTCCACAGGCCAGGCATCTCCCCATCCTCTCAGCAACCCATGTCACCTTCCTGAGATGGCCCAATGTAGATTGGTGGCTGGACCCAGAATAGGAGTACAGATGTAGGGGTAGCTGGTGGTCTTACAGGTCTAAGCAGGAAAGAAACAGGAGCCAAGGAGCCAAGGTTGTGGAGAGTCATGGCACACATACACGCCATGAGTGCCTGAATACTGGAATTGATCCATACAAGTCTATTCAGTCTTGTGGAGCTTTCCTGGGGCTGCCGCCAAGTGTGTGGAGAGAATGATTGGTCTAGGGTCTGTGACAAGGTAGTTCCCTTTGGCGGGCCTTCTTCTGAGTTGGCATCATTTGCAGAGCTGCACCCTCCAGGTTCACCTTCCTTTGGCCTTCTGTGGTTCATGGTCTCATATGCGATGTCAAAGGTCTGCTGATCTCCTTTTTCCCCAGAATCCCCTGGTGGGAGATCAAGGGCAGAGATTCCCCATGCTCTGGCCCTCTTGGCATACATGTGGACTACTGGCATTTGAGTGTCTCCTGCATGTCTATGCTCTGGTGGGAGGTGTGGGTGCCATGACAGGGCATAGGCCACAGGCAGATCAACTCTTCCAGAATCCCTTGTGGTGGGATGGGTATGGTGTGTTGCAGTTGTCCTGGGACCTGTGTCTGCCTGGGTTCCCCAGGATGGGTCATGGCATCATCTGACACCTGGTGACTGGAGGCAGGTCCCCAGGCCCTTGGCAGGCATGTAAGGAGCCATGTGCATGCCTCATCTTGGTGGCCATTGTCTGTGTAGGGACCCAGGCATGAGGGTGATGGTGGGTTGCTCATTATTTCCATGGAACCTTTTCAGGCAGACTCTCTTGTTACAGGCCTGGCCTTGTAATTAGGCACTACTACTGGAAGATTTATTTTGATATTGCCCTCGCCCCATTGCCGGGCCAATACCCTCTGTTCCAGCAAGGCCTGTGGCCCTTTTTGTTAAGTTGGCCTGGTTCACCATGGTCGCATATGAGAAGCACACCTGAGGTAGCACGTGAAGCTGCTTTTGCCTTGGAAACATGGGCCCAGATTGGTGGGCCATAGGTTAGGCCACTCAGGATTCTAGGGCTTGGTAGGCCTTTTCTGTGTGCCCGGTGCCTTTCCCCTGGGAGCCTGTGCAGTTGTCACATGTATTCGAGGCCAGCTGGTGCTTGGCAGGCAAGTCCATGCCCACACAGGTGCAGTGTTTTGCGGATAGTGAGGATGTTTATGAGATTCTGCCTGCTGCCTCACAGCTTCCCCCAGCATTTTCCGTGCACATATTTCCATGGAAGTTCACGCTTAGAGGCTGGTGCAGTTGTGAGGCTGAGGTCTGATTGCCAGTCATGGCCACTGACCCGGATGAGGCTGTGCCCCCAGCAAAGCATGATGAAGAGGACCCCCAAAGACACAGGAAGCTTAGGCCCATACCATATCCTTGTGAGTTGGGATAAACCACGCAGAAGGTCACCCGCATCACCACCCCATAGGTAGAAGATGTGTAGGGAAAGATAATGTGACAGGGTGCGCGCCAGATGGGTGTGAAATATGGGAGCCATGCACTGGGGTGCTGTTCTCACGGAAGCTTCTTATTTATCTGCACCTCCCAGATAGAGCTGCCGAGGAACCATGCCATCAGCTGGGAAGGAGGGTTTTTTGCCACTCCTGGGCACTATAGACCATCGGGAATGCAGCTTTCACTGAAGACTGAGCTCTACATCATGCCGCAGGGTTAAAGATGGCTGAGGAGGTAAGCATTTCCTTCTCCCCTGCACTGTCCTTGCCTGTTAGACCTGAAAGAGCTTCAGGGCCCCAGTGGCTTGGCTTGTCAAGATCCAGTTGCAGAGATGATAGTCTGAAGCTCTTGCTCCGGGTTGCAGCCATGGACACTCCAGACTGGTTTGGGCCCTGGAAATTTTAGGCTTTCCTACTGCCCAGCCTGCTCAGATTAGTGAAGACACCCCCAAAATATTCATTGTAAAAGCTAAACAAATGGAGTAAAAACTCACTCCTAACTCATCTTGACTGAATTCCAACACATTTCCTGATTCAGGGACATTAACAGTGTTGGGGTTCTTTTGGGAGGTTATGTGCATTTCAGCAACCAGGGCTTCCCTAGGGGGACTCTCCTGATTTGCGTCCCTGTGGTCACATCTCTTTGGTTAAGAGGCCACTTCTCATGGAGTCCTTGGATAAATATGCACTTGGAAGTGTTGGTCAAGTCTGTCAGGAGGTGTCCTCTAGAATTATTAGAGCTGTGTTGTATTCTCAGCTAGGGTAGCTTCCAGCTTCCAGCTTTGCAACCAGTGTAGTACATTGGTGGTATCCCCTTGAGACATATGACGTTCAGGACAGGGCCCAGGCCTCATGTTATTATAGAAGCACCTAGAACAAGGCCTTGGCTGTGGTCCTCCTAGGACATTGTGTTGCCTGTGCGTAGGGCATTTCCAATGCTGATGGAGCTCTGGAAGTATGGGGTTTAGTGACTGGCATGGTGGCTTCCCATTATTTTGGTTGCCCTTGTAATCCTCTTATTTGGCCCAAAATAGAGTATTGCCTAAGCCTAGCATAGAAGCATAATTTTAGAGGTGGCTGATGACCTTAGGGCCTCAGTAGGTGGCAAACAAAGAGCCAAGATTTGGGAGGAGTGTGAAACACATCCAAGCCACAGGGTTCCTGAGCTTTAGGGATCCTTTTGAGGAAGTCTCTACCAATTCCTATATGTTGGAGCATAAATTCAATTTTTTTCAACAGTTCATGTAACTTCTCTAAAATAAACCATATTCAGCCTATGAAAAAAGTATCAGCAAATTTTAAAAATTAATGTAATACCTTGCATCCTTTTAAGTCATAATAGGCTGAAATGAGAAAGGAACAGCAAGAAGATACAAAGGAACAATACTCTTCTGAATGAGGACATAGAAGAAATAGGGTAGAAATTTAAAATTTTCTAGAATAAAATGAGAATTGAAACACAATTTACCAAAATTTCAGGGGCACTATGAAGGTAATTTTAAGAGAAAACATTGAGTGCCCATAATAAAAAAAATACAAAATTTCCAAATAAACTAATGATTCATCTGAAAGCCCCAGGAAAAAAAGGAACAAACTAACTCCAAAGCCAATGGATGTAAGAAAATAATTAAAATAAGAGCAGAATTTAATGATACAGAGAAAAATAAAATACAAAAGATCAATCAAAAAGTTGTTGCTTTGTTTTTTGAGAAGATAAACAAGATTAATAAACCCTTATTCAACCCTACCAAAAGAAAGAGAAATGACCTAAATTAATAAAATGAAGGATGAAAAAGGAAATTATCACCACTGTGTGAAAATTCAGAGGGTCATTAGTATTTTCTAAAAAACTTATATTACCTTAAAGTAAAAAACTATAATATTTTGTTTCTTAAAAATTATCAGCAATTTATCAACAATTTAATTTTGTAATCATTTTACTAATACAAAAAGAATTGTTCATTAATCATCTAATGAACTATGACATCACTATTTTTGAGATTTGTGCTTTTCCGTACTTTCAATAACATCTAAAACATCTTACAGTGACTAAACTTATATGTTATATATAGGTCAATAATAAAACCTGTTTTATTTAATGCAAATGGGTAAATAATCTGTATACTTTCCATATAAATGATCTCTTCCTACAGGTCAATGTTGACAAGGAACTGGGCTTCATATGGATGAATTTATTACCTTCTGTGAGATGCCAAATGAAGAAAAATACTGAGAATAATTCATCCTCTCCTCTCAACATCCAGTAGGAATTCTCACAGGTAAGCATTTTGACTAAAAGGTTGCCATTCCTCTTTGGAAATCACAGTACCCCAGTGGTACTCTCCCCTGGCTGTGTTAGGTAGTTTTGTCCCAGTGTGATAGTAAGCTGAGTACTCAGTGTCTGCCATATACCTCAGGTTCAGGGTCCCTTTTATACATGTGCCTGGATTAATGATGACTTACAAAAATGTATTCCTTTGGAATCTGAACAAAATGAGTGACGAATCTTTGAACTGAGGTCCAGCACAGGGACCCTGGAAGGCAGACTTATGGAAGGAGTTTAGGTGGTCAGGCAGTGGGGCCCACAGAGACTTGGGTATTTGAAAGCTAAGCTGACTGCATTTATTGGAGAAAGTGGGAAGAAGAGCTATCTGTAAAAGTATGCAATCATGGTGTAAAATGGAAACTGAGAGTTTGTTTGAAAGCATCATACACAATAGGAACAGAGACTGGAAAACAAGCACACAAATAGGCCCATGGCATATTCCTGTATCTACCTTGGTCCATTCATACATTTGTCTGAGCTTCCAGAATCATCTCAGTGATCATCTTTTGAGGGTGATGAGATCGTTGAAATACAAAGAAAATGAGTTTTTGCTTTTCATTTTTATGAACGGAAACCATTCATTTTTAAATTGATAGACATTACATGTATTTATCTTTAACTACGTGGTGTTCTGAGTTATATACACATTGTAGACTTACTAAATCTAGGTAACTAACAAATGCATCACCTCTAATACTTATTGTGATTAAAGATCTGATCATTCATCTCATTTTTATTTTTCAAGAATTTATCCATCATTTACTATAGTCTATTCACTTTACAAGCATGAATTTATTCTACTATCTGAATATAATTATGCATCATTTGAGAAACATTTTATTTCCCCTCCTATTCTCATAACCTCACCCCTAGTATTTGCCATTGCACTTTCCACTAATATGAATTCAACATTTTTAGATTCCACATATTTGTGAGCTCATATGTGTAATGGTTTGGATTTTGAATGTCCCCTTAGCCCTCACTGAAACAAGGTAGCAATGTTAGAAGCAGGGCTGCATTGCTAAGGAGGGATTCTAGGGGAAATGGCCTTAAGGATTATAACAGGTTCTTTCCTCCCCTTGCTCTCTCTCTCCTTCCGGCCTCCATGATGTGAATAGCAGAGCCCGTTTGCTCTCCTCTCCTCTTCCTGCCGCCATGCCCTGGGATCCAAATCCTGGTCTTACAGGGACTGAACCTGGAATCTCCAAGAAACTGTGAGCAAATAAATCTTCCTTCTTCTAAGTCGTGTTGATTATAGCAGTGACAATGTTGACTTTCTGAAACTGGCTGATTTCACGTGGCATCATACGCATCCATTTTCCTGCAAGTGACATAATTTTGTTCTTCGTTATGGCTGAGTAAAATTCCATTGTGTGTATGTACCACGTTTTCTGTATACATTTATCTGATGGACATTAAGTAGGTCCCATAATTTGTCTATTGAGAATTGTGGTGCTATATACAGAGGTATGTGAGGATCAGTATAGTATTCTGACTTTAATTCTTTTGGAAAGATACTGAGGAGTGGCATCACTGGGTCATATGATAGTTCCATTCTTGGTCTTCTGAGGAATTCCATACTGGTCTCCATAGAGTTGCACTAATTTACATTTCCACAAACAGTGCATAGGACTTCCTATTTTCCCACAATCTCTCCAGTATTTATTATTGTATGTTTATCTTGATGATTGCTATTATAAGTGGAATAAGATAGACTATCAGTGTAGTTTTGATTTGCAATTCCCTGAATGGTAATGGTGATGAACATTTTTTCATATATTTGTTGACCATTTTTATTTCTTCTTTTGCTATGTATGTATTCAGCTCAGTTGCCCATTTTTTGTTTTTGTAACGTTAACCTTTTTAAGTTCTTCATATATTCTAAATATTAGTCCTATATCAGAAAAGTTGGTGGCAAAGACTTTTTTCCCCTTCCGTAGGCTCTCCCTTTAAGCTCTTGGATGTTTCCTTTGCTGCACAGAATCTTTTTAATTTGATGCCATTTTAGTTATTTGTTCTCAGTTTTACTTCCTGAGCTTTAGGGGTCCTATTGAGGAAGACTTTACCAGTGCCTATATGTTGGAAAGTGAATTCAGATTCTTCTCAACTGCTCATGTTACCTTCTCCAAAATAGACCATATTCTAGCCTATGAAGCAAGTATTAGAAAATTTTAAAAACTAAAACCATGTATCTTTTAAATTCATAATGGGCAGAAATTAGAAATAAAAAGCAAGAAGATACACAGGAACAACACTCCTGTGAATGAGGACATAGAAGAAATAGGGATAGAAATTCAAAATTTCCTAGAATAAAACAAAAATTGAAACACAACTTACCAAGTTTTCTGGGGCACTATGAAGGTAATTTTAAGGGAAACCATTATAATATTGAGTACCCACATTAAAAAAAATTTGATATAAACAACCTAATGATTCATCTGAAAGCCCTAAAAAACAGGAACAAACTAACTCCAAAGCCAGTGGAAGTCAAGAAATAATAAGAGTAGAATTTAATGATACAGAGAATAAGAAGATACAAAGGATCAATCAGAAAGTATTGTTTTTTGAGAAGATAAACAAGATTAGTAAACCCTTATTCAACCCAACCGAATGAAAGAAATTAGCAAAATTAATAAAATGAAAGAAGAAAAGAGAAATTCACCACAGTGTGAGAATTCAGAGGATCATTAGGAGCTATTTTAAAAAACTTATATTCCAATATACTTTTAAAAACCTAAAAGCCAGGTGTGGTGGCGCACGCTTGTAATCCCAGTACTTGGGAAGTGGAGACCGGAGGATCCGGGTTCGCGGCCAGCCTCAGCTACTTAGTGAAGCCCTCCACAACTTCATGAGACCAGGTTTCAAAATAAAGGATAAAAAATAGGGTTGGGAGTGTAGCTCGGAGGTAGAACGCCCCTGGGTTCAATCCCCAGTACCGCAAAAAAAAAAAACCTAGAATATTTTGATATTTAAAAATTATCAGCATTTGATCAACAATTTAATTTGTAATCATTTCATTAATGCAAACAGTATTGTTCATTATTCATCTAATGAACTGAGGCATCACTATTTTTGAGATTATCTGCTTTTCTATACTTTAAATAACATCCAAACATCTTACAGTGACTAAATTTGCGTATGTTATATACAGGTCCATAGTAAAACCTGTTTTATTTTATGCAAATGTAATAAATGATCTGTATTCTATTGATATATATTATCACTTCCTACAGGTCAATGTTGACCAAGAACTGGGCTTCATTTGTGTGAAATTATTCCTTTCTGTGTGTTGCCAAATGAAGAAAATAACTTGGACTATTTCATCCTCTCTTCTCAAGATCCAGTGGGAATTCTCACAAGGTAACCATTTTGACTAAATACACTGACATTCCTGTTTGGAACTCACAGTACCCCAGTGGTACTCTACCCTGGCTATGTTACATAGCTGTGATAGAAAGTTAGGTGCTCAGTGTCTGCCATACACCTCAGGTTCAGGGTCCCTTTTATACATGTGCCTGGATTAATGATGACTTACAAAAATGTATTCCTTTGGAATCTGAACAAAATGAGTGATGAATCTTTGAACTGAGGTCCAGCACAGGGACCCTGGAAGGCAGACTTATGGAAGGAGTTTAGGTGTTCAGGCAGTGGGACCCACAGAGACTTGGGTATGTGAAAGCTAAGCTGACTGCATTTATTGGAGAAAATGGGAATAAAAGCTATCTGTAAAAGTATCCAATCATGGTGTAAAATGGAAAGTCTTTGAGAGTTTGTTTGAAAACATGATACACAATAGGAACAGAGACTGGAAAACAAGCACACAAATAGGCCCATGGCATATTCCTGTATCTACCATTGGTCCATTCATACATTTGTCTGAGCTTCCAGAATCATCTAAGTACACATCCTTTGAGGGTGATGAGATGGTCAAAATCCAAAGAAAATGAGTTTTTACTTTTCATTTTTATTAAATGAAACCATTCATTTATTTTTAACTTGACAGAACATTATATGTAATTGTCTTTGACTACATGGTGTTCTGAGTTATATACACATTATAGACCTAATAAATCTAGTTAACTAACAAGTGCATCACCTCAAATACTTGCTGTTTCTGGGATTAAAATCTGAGCATCCATTTTATTTATATTTTTCAAGAATTTATCCGTCATTTTTATAGTTCATTCACTTAACAGCTCATGAATTTGTTTTGCTATCTAAGTGTAATTATGCATCATTTGAGAAACATCTTATTTCCTCTCTTATTCTCATAACCTCACCTTTGGTATTTGCCATTGCACTTTCCACTTCTATGAATTCAGCATTTTTAGATTCCACATATTTGTGAGCTCCTATGTGTAATAGTTTGGGTTTTGAATGTCCCCTTAGCCCTCACAGAAACGAGGTAGCAATGTTGGAAGCAGGGCTGGGTTGCTAAGGAGAGTCCAAGGGTGATGGCCTTAAGGATTTTAACAGGTTCTTTCATCCCCTTGCTCCCTCTCTCTGCTTCCGGCCTCCATGATGTGAGCAGCAGGGCCCGTGTGCTCTCCTTCTCTCTTCTTCCTGCCGCCATGCCCTGAGATCCAAACCCTGGTCTCACAGGGACTGAACCTGGAATCTCCAAGAAACTGTGAGCAAATAAATCTTCCCTCCTCTAAGTTGTGTGGACAGGTCTTTTGGGTTATAGCAGTGAGAATGTTGACTGAGACAATATGGTATTCATCTCTGTGCCTGGTTTATTTCACTTAACGTACTGTTCTCCGGGCTTGTCCATGTTGTCACACATAAAAGCAGTCAGTGAAATAATTTTATGTGGAATCGTCACAGTAGTTTAATTTGCTGTCAAGCCATATCACTGGGATTGGGCCAGTTGTTTTTAGTTTTTCCTATCAAAAAGCAATTGATCTTATATGCATTTGAGTGCTGGCTTCACCAACTTGCTGCATCAAATGTTTTTATAATATATGATTATTTCAAAGCTTATACTTTTACAAACATTTTATTGAACAATTTTATATTTCCTCTGTGAATTGGTACTTTGTTTAAAGAAATATCATTATAATAAAAGATCTTGAAGTTAATATGCTGAGGGTAACATTGATGTTCTATAAAAATAACTGTGTATAAAATAAATGTGATCACAAATATGACTATAATGGTTCTTGTTACATAGATGGTCTAAACAATGTCTATATTTGTATTCTTACAACTGTTCATAACTAAATATTCCAGTTTGAAAAAGTTTTTCATAATTTTCTAACTGCTCTTGTACTTTGTAGATTGAGTTTCAAAGAATTCCATGGACTCCCACCATAGAACCAGTGAACAGCTGATTTTGTTTTTTGTACCAGCTAAATTACCTGGGAAGGAACAAAACAATATACTCCTGAGGTAACATACAATTTTTAGTAAATTTATTTTTGTGGATTGCTTTTCTTATTAGTTTAAATAATCAAGTATTTCATTGGATCGTGAAAAACTTCAGTTAATACAAAAAGTACTAGGCATTACTAGTCTGAGAAGTTATCTGAGGCTTCATTTTCCTTTAAGATTAAACATTCTCCATAGCTTTGAGTAATATTAGAAATATTCTATAGGAATAATAGAATTGGTATTGTTTGTGTATAGTTGCATAGTAAATAAATACATATATTTGTCATATTCTCATATTTGTAAAATTGTCTCAGTTTAGGCTATGGACCAAGAAGTAGGCTTCAAATAGATGAGTTTTTTTTTCCTTATATCATACCATGAAAAAAAGAATGGGTAATAATTCCACCTCTCAACTTAAGAGCCAGTGGGAATTCTCACAAGGTAAACAGTTGTCTCAAAATACTGTTATTCCACTTAGGACTTTATAGCCCTCCAGTGTGCTGCATCTTGGCTATGCCACACAGCCACCGGGCTCATCATCATTGTGATGCTGCTGTCTGTGATTACAGAGTGTGGATCAGTGTGACCCAGAAATTAAGTGCTTAGTGTCTGCAATATACTTCAGGCTCAATGTCTTTTTGTAAATATGCTTGGATTGATGGTAACTTATAAAAATCGATTTCATTGGACTTTGAACAAAATGAGTGACCAAACCTCTTCCTTGAACTGAGGTCGAGCACTGGGACCTTGCGAGGCAGACATGTGCAGGATTTTTTAGGCATTAGGTTAGGCAGTAGGACTCACAGGGACTGGGAGAACTGAAAACAACCTGATTGCATAGGTTAAAGGAAATGAATTGGATATTTGTCTAAACATCCAATTGTTGAATAAAATGGCTACTAGTTTGGTGTTTGACTGGTAGCACTCATACACTACTTGGAGATCAGCCCTCTGGGAACTATCTGTGCCCTCACTTGAAGCATTCATACCATGTTCTCAGATGAACCAGTCTTCTCAGTGGGAGTAGGCTACTGAGGCCCAAGTAAAGGGCCAGGTGAAAGAAGTTATGTGTTTTTATTTGGCATTTATCACTTAATGTAAAAGTATATGGAGTATGTAGTTCCTATTCTTTTGAAAGGGTTTCAGCATGTTTTGGTTTGACTCCTCATACAGTCACACAAGTGGCAATTTTTGTGTTCCTGTGTCCAGGGCCCAATCTTTTAGAAGGTTGAGAGAGGGATTCAAATTAGGGAAGCATAAATCATTTTAAAATGTAGAACGTTTGAATTGATTTACTCGTTAATATTTATTCATCCTTTCAGCCAATTGCATATTTAAAAGGGAAATTTTGTTTTTTTTATGAATGATCCTGACAGAGACCTTTGGGGAAAATTTTATGCACATGTCTTAGAAAAAAAATGACCTACTATACTGCTCTGTTACAATTAAGTGTGCTTTTCTTGTCATGTAGCTTGTCAAGTGACTATCTATGGTTAATTTCTTAAAACCTCCCTGTCAAGAACATTGTCAGGATATTTTTTTCTCAACTGAATGTCCAATGTCTGCCATATATCTCAAAACTAAGGGTCTCTTTTATACATGTACCTGTACTGATGATGACATACAAAATGGATTTTACTGGAATCTGAACAAATTGAGTGACAAAACCATTCCTGCAAGCTGGTGTTTAGCACAGGAACTCTGCTAGAAAGACATGTGTAGGGAGTTCAGTTGGTCAGACATTAGTACCTACACAGACTGCTTTTTGGAAAATTATTCTTTCTGCACTTTTTAATACAAATAAATTATATTGAACAGGGAACTCTAACCTTAACCCAACTCTGAATATAGTTAACAAACACTGTGAATGTAGCTATAGCTGCATTTGAGCCATTCACACCATTTTTTCTTTTCTTGTTTAAGTATTACAATTTATTTCTAGGTTTCTTTAAAAACTGATACATAAATACATAAAATTGTACATATTAGTGGTTTATCATGTAATGTTTCCATGCATGTATACATTGTAAAATATTTAAATCAAGTTCAAACATTTATCATTTCTTCATCATGAAAACTTTCAAAATCCTTTCTTATAGCTTTTAAAAATATACAGTACATTATTATTATTATCTATAGTCATCCTATGGAACAATAACATACCAGAACTTCTTCCTCCGAACTGTAACATACTACCCATTGGTGTATATTCCCCATACTTCCTCCTCCCCTACCTTTTTAAGATGCTTGTAACCACCATGCTCTTCTAGACTTCTGTGAAATCTACTTTTTTAGACTTCACATATGAGTGAGATCATATGGTACTTGACTTTCTGTTCCCAGCTTATTTCAGTTAACAAAATAGTCTCTATATCCACCCATGTCACAAATGACAGGGTCCTATTTTTTATACTCAAATAATGTTGCATGTTATATTTGTGCCACATTTTCTTTATCCATTCACCAACTGAAGAACATTTTGGTTATTTCCATTTCTTGACTATTGTGTCCACCATATTCTTAGATATCACAATCTTCTCTATAAGGATCAGTATGTACAGGTGTATTAGGCCCCTAGCACAGCACAGTGAGGGAGACCCCCACAGACACATGAAGCTCATGCCCATGCCCTGTCCCTGTGAGTTGGGAAGAACCACCCAGGAGGTCACCCACATCGCCAACCCCATAGGTAGAAGACATGTAGGGAAAGCAGACACGACAGTTACAGCACAGGCCAGATGGGCATGGAGGGTGGGAGCCTGCGCTGGGTGCTCTACTCATGGGAGCTTCTGATTTGTCTGTACCTCCCAGGTAGAGCTTCCCAGGGAGCCATGCCATTGGCTGTGCAGGAGGGTTGTGCACCATGCCTGAGCACCTCAGGCCATTGAGAATGCTGCCATCACTGAAGACTTAGGTCCGCATCATGCTGCAGGATTGCGGGTGGCGAAGCATGGTAAGCATTTCCTTCTCCCCAGGCACTGTCCTTTCCCATTGGACCTGATAGAGCTCCAGGGCCATAGTACTTGGCTTGCCAAGACCTATTCACAGAAATGATGGTCTGAACCTCTCGCTCAGGGGCACAGCCACGGACACTCCAGGCTGGTTGGGGCCCTGGATATCATAGGCTCGCCCGCTGCCAGCATGGAGTGTTCAACTTCCAACGTGCTCGGATCGATGATGATACCCCAAAAACATTCCTTGGAAAAGCTGAACAAAATGAGTGAAAACTCTAAACCGTCTCTCTCATCGTGACTGAGGTCCAGCACGTTGCCCGATGTAGGGAGAGTAGGATGAATGAGTGCTTTCATGCATTCACCTCCATTCCATCACTCAGGGCTAGTCCCCTGAGGAGACTGCCGCCATGCGTGCAGGTGTGCACATGTCCTCAGTGTAGAGGCCGCTTCCCCAGAGTCCATGCCTGAATGGATCCCATGCAGACGCAAAGTCCATATGACAGGGCATGGTCTGAATCAGTGTGGAGGGTGGGAGCCCCACGCCAGGTGCTATTCTCATGTTAGCTTCTGATTTGTCTGCACCTCCCAGGTAGAGCTGCCCAGGGAGTCTTGCCATCAGCTGGGCAGGAGGGTTGTGCACCATACTGGAGCACCACAGACCTCTTGGAATGCTGCCAACACTGAAGACAAAGCTCCACTACATGCTGCAATATCACAGGTGGCTGAGGACGGTAAGCATCCTTCTCCCCAGGCACTATACTTGCCCATCGGACCTGATAGAACTGCATTGCCCAGTGCTTGCCTTCTCAAGACCCATCCTCAGAGATGATGGTCTGAAGCTCGGGCTCAGGGGCACAGCCATGGACACTCCAGGCTGGTCGGGCCCTGGAGGTCATAGGCTCGCCCACTGCCCAGCATGGGGCATTCGACTTCCAACGTCTTTCAATGTGCATGGATCGATGATGATACCCCAAAAACATTCCTTGGAAAAGCTGAACAAAATGAGTGAAAACTCAAAACCGTCTCTCTCATCGTGACTGAGGTCCAGCACGTTGCCCGATGTAGGGAGAGTGGCAGTGAGGGAGAGATTTCACACATTCACCTTCATCCCAGCACCCAGGGCTTTTCCCCCAAGGGGCCTGCTGCCAAGTGTGCAGGTGTGCTCATGTACTCAGTAGAAAGACCACCTCCCCAGATTCCATGCCTGAATAAGCCCCGGGTAGTCGCATGGCAGCCTGGTCAGTGAGCAGGAGTGCTGTGGTTTCTGTTTTTACCATTGCCCATTGCCAGGCTGATAACTTCTGTTCTGACCAGACCACGGCCCATTGTGTTAAGTTGGCGAGGTCTACCAAGGTCATGTGTGAGGTGGGGAAGCACAGCTAAGGTAGCATGTGGGGGCTTTAGCCACAAACCCATGGCCAGGCTGGCGGGCCGCAGGTTATCTCTCCTGATTCTAGGGCTGATAGGCCTTTGCTGAGTGCCTGGTGCCTTTCACCTGGGAGCCTGTGCAGTTGCCACATTGTTGGCAGAGAAGTTAACAACCACATAGGTGCAGTGTTTTCCAGATAGTGAGGATGTTTAGCAGATGCTGCATGACCACCATCAAGGATTCCCCCATTATTTTCCATCCACATATTTGGGTGAACTTCACACTTAGAGGCTGGTGCTGTTGTATGGCTCAGGCTTGTGTACCAGGCAAACCACTATACCTGGAAGCAGTTTGACCCCCAGCACACTGCAGTGAGTGTACCCCCACCGACACATGGAGCTCAGGCCCATTCCTCATCCCTGTGAGTTGGGAACAATCACCAAGGAGGTCACCCACATCGCAAGCCCCATAGGTAGAAAACATGTAGGGAGAGTCGATGTGACAGGGTGCAAGCCAGATCAGCCTGGAGATTCCGAGCCCCGTGCCAGGACTGTTATCACAGGAGCTTCTGATTTGTCTGTACCTCCCAGGTGGAGCTGCCTGGGTAACCATGCCATCAGCTGGGCCAGCGGGTTGTGTGCCATGGCTGAACACCACAGGCCATTGGGTAATCTGCTGTCACTGAAGACTGAGTTCCACATCGTGCTGCAGGATAAGGGGTAGCTGAGGATGGTAAGCATTTCCTTCTCCCCAGGCACTATCTTTGCCCATCAGACTTGATAGAACTGCATTGCCCCAGTGCTCGGCTTTCCAGGAGCCATTTGCAGAGATGATTGTCTGAAGCTCTGGCTCAGGGGTATAGCCACAGTCCCTCCCAGCTGATTGGGGCCCTGGATGTTGTAGGCTCGACCACTGCCCAGTATGGGGCATTCAACTTCTGTTGTCTTCCAACGTGCTTGGATCGATGATGATACCCCCAAAACATTCCTTGGAAAAGCTGAACAAAATGAGTGAAAACTCAAAACCGTCTCTCTCATCGTGACTGAGGTCCAGCACGTTGCCCGATGTAGGGAGAGTGGCAGTGAGGGAGAGCTTTCACGCATTCACCTCCATTCCAGCACCCAGGGATTGTCCCCAGAGGAGCCTGCCACTATGCATACAGGATTGAACATGTCCTTAGTGGAGAGGCCACTTCCCCAGGAGTCAATCCCTGAATGATCCCTGTGTGGTTGAGCAGCAGTCTCAAGGTGGCCGGATCAGCGAGCTGTAGTTTTTGGAGAGCCAGCTGGCCACCTGGGCTGGAGAACACCTAGCACGCAGATGTGGGCTAGTATTGTGCTTCGTAGGTAGCCTCTCACATGTGATGTCAGGACATGGCCCGAACTTGGTTTCTTCAGAACCCCAAGGGCTTGTTCTTGGCTGTGGTTGTCCTAAGACACTGTGTTTCTTCTTTGAGTAGAGTGATGCCCATGGTGATGGGGCCCTGGAAGGAAGGGGATTGGGCTACTGGCTAGCCATCATTGAATCCTCTTGGCAACCAGGGGCACCTTCCCGATTTGGCCCAAGGTGGAGTGGTGGCTGGACCCAGTGTAAGAGTATGTATGTGGAGGTGGCTGGTGACCTTACGGGTCTAGGCGGGAGGGAAGCAGGAGCTACATTTGCTGAGGGTCTTTGTGCATGTCCAATCCACGAGCTGCTTGGATCCCAGAATGGGCCCGTAGGTGTATCTTGGGTCTGTAGCCTCCAGTGCAGGGAGGGAAGGACGAGGACAGGGTCTGTGCCAAAGTGGCTCCCTTTGGCGGGCCTTCTTCTGGGTTGGCCTTGTTGGTGGAGCTGCGTCCTCCAGGCTCGCCTTCCTCTCATCTCCTAGGGTTTGTGGCCTCTTTACATGGTTCTGATGTTCTGTCACTCTCCTTTCTCCCCAGAGTTGCCCTGGTGGGAGTTCCAGGGCTGAGAGTCCCCGTGCTCTGGTCTGATTAGCAGACATGTGGATTAGTGGCATTGGTGTGTCTTGATTGTGCCTGGGTTCCGGTGGGACGCCTGGGTGCCATGATTGTATGTAGTCCACAGGCATCTGTGCCATAGCCCTTGCCCAGGACCAACTCTTCCCAAATCCCTTGGGTTGTAGTGGGTACGCTATGAATCAGCTGTCCTGGGACCTGTGTCCACACGGGCCCCCAAGGATAGGACACGACATAAACTACCACGCGGTTGACTTTAGGTGGGCCCCTGGTGGGCATGTCTTGAGCCACATGCACAGCCTCATCTTGGTGGTCATTAGCTGTGTAGGGACCCAGGCATGAGGGTTATGATGGGTCGCACATTGTGTCCTTGGAACAGTTTCAGGCAGGCCCTGTTGTTTCAGGACTGAGCTTCGTAATTAGGTGAAATTACTAGAAGCAAGATTTCATTTTTGACCTCGCCCTATTGTCGGGCTGAACTTCTCTGTTCTGTCCAGACTGCAGCCCTTTGTGTTAAGTTGGCGAGATCCACTGCGGTCCTGTGTGAGGTGGAGAAGCACTGCTGAGGTAGCATGTGCGGCTGCTTTGGCCTCGGAACCATGGACCCAGGTTGGTGGGCCACAGGTTAGGTCTCTAGAGATTCTAGGGCTTGTAGGCCTTTTCTGTGTACTCGGTGCCTTTCACCTGGGAGCCCGTGCAGTTACCATGCATGTTTGGGACCAGCAGGTGCATAGCACACAAGTTCATTACCACATGGATGTGGTGTTTTCTGGATAGTAAAAGTGTTTACGAGATATTCCCTGCCAGCCCTCACAACTTTGCCCAGCATTTTCCGTCCACATATTTGGGTGGACTTTCACAATCAGTGGCTGTTGCTGTTCTAAGGCTGAGTATTGCATACCAGGCATGGCTATTGCTCTTGTAGGTGTTTAGGCCACCAGCACAGTGCGACAAGGGAGACCCCCACAGCACATGCAACTCCAGCCCATTCCCTCCCCCTATGAGTTAGGAAAAACCACCCAGTAGGTCACCCACATTACCATCCCACAGGTAGAAGATGTGTAGGGAAAGTTGATATGACAGGGCACAGACCAGATTGGTGTGGAAGGTGGGAGCCCTGCACTAGGGTGCTGTTCTCACAGGAGCTTCTGATTTGTCTGTACCTCCCAGGTAGAGCTGCCTGGAGAGCTATGCCATCAGCTGGACCAGAGGGTTATGCACCATGCCTAAGCACCACAGGCCATTGGGAATACTGCCATCACTGAAGACTGAGCTCCACATCGTGCTGCAGGATTGAGGATGGCTAAGGATGGTAAGCATTTCCTTCTTCCCAGGCACTATCCTTTCCCTTCAGATCTGATAGAACTGCAGGGCCCCAGTGCTCGGCTTGTCGGGATCCATTCACAGAGATGATGATCTGAAGCTCTGGCTCAGGGGCACAGCCATGGACACTCCAGGCTGGTTGGGGCTTGGAGGTCATAGGCTCGCCCACTGCCCAGCATGGGGCATTTGACTTCTGCCATCTTACAACGTGCTTGGATCGATGATGATACCCCCAAAACATTCCTTGGAAAAGCTGAACAAAATGAGTGAAAACTCATAACCGTCTCTCTCATCGTGACTGAGGTCCAGCATGTTGCCCGATGTAGGGAGAGTGGCAGTGAGGGAGAGCTACCACACATTCACCTCCATTCCAGCACCCAGGGCTTGTCCCCAGAGGAGCCTGCCACCATGCGTGCAGGTGTGCACCTGTACTCATTGGTGAGGCCATCTCCCCAGAGACTCAGCCTAAATGAGCTCCAGGCAGTCAAGAGGCAGCCAGATCAGCAAGCAGGCATGCTGTAGTTTTCAGAGAGCCAGCGGGCCACCTGGGCTTGGAGAACCCCTAGCATGCAGATGCGGTGCCAGGGTTGTGTTTCGTAGATCGCCTCTCAAGGCATGTGATGTCCAGGATGTGGCCCCAGCCTCGTTTCTTTAGAAGAATCCCAAGTGTGTGATCTTGGGTGTGGTGGTCCTAGGGCACTGTGTTTCGTCATTGGGTGTTGAGGCCCTGGAAGGAAGGGGATTGGACCACTGGCCAAGTGGCTATCCATACGCATGGCAACCCATGGTACCTTCCCAAGTTGGCCCATGGTGGAGCAGTGGCTGGCCCCAGTGTAGGAGTATGGATGTGGAGGTGGCAGGTGGCCTTAGGGGCCTAGGCAGGAGGGAAACAGGAGCCAAGTTTGTGGAAAGTAGTGAGCCATATGGATCCTGGAACTGGCCCATAGATGGATATTGGATCCTGTGGCACTCCCGGAGCCGCTAGTGCAGGGAGGGAAGGACAAGTCCAGAGATTGTGCCAAGGTGGCTCCCTTTGGCAGGCCTTGTTCTGGGTTGGTAACATTGGCAGAGCTGTACCCTCCAGGCTCGCCTTTCTTTTGCCTCTTGGTGTTCATGGGCTCCACCTATGGTGCCAAAGTTGCATTGCTCCCTTTTTTTCCTGAGTGCCCTGGTTAGAGTTCCAGGGTGGAAAGTCCCCATGTTCTGGACCAGTGGGCACCAATCGCAGCTAGTGGCATTTGAGTGTCTCGAGAGTGTGTAGGCTCTGGTGGGAGCCTGGGTGCCATGACAGGGTGTAGGCCATGGGCTGCTGTGCCACATGCTCTTGCTCGGTACCAACTGTTCCTGCATCCCTTTCTGTGGGGAGGGTTCAGTGTGTCCCAGCTCTCCCGGGACCTGTGTCCACCTGAGCCCCCCAGGATGGGTCACGGCATCTCCTGCTTAGTGGAGGACCAGAAGCAGGCCCCTGGACCCAGTGGCAGGCATGTCAGGAACCACCCACATGGCCTCATTTTGGTGTCCAATAGAATTGTAGGGAACCAGCCATGAGTGTGATGGCAGTTCAGTGTTTTGTCCATAGACCCATTGTAGCAAGCCCTGTTGTTTTAGGCCTCAGCTTTGTAATGAGCCACAGGTACTGGAAGCAAGATTTCGATGTTGCCCTCGCCCCATTGCTGGGCTGATCCCTTCTGTTCCAGCCAGGTCTGTGGCCTGATGTGTAAGTTGGCGAGACTACCACGGTCACGCGTGAGGTAGAGAAGCACAACTGAGGTAGCTTGTGGGGCTGCTCTGGCCTTGGAACCATGGGCCCAGGTTGGTGGGCCACAGGTTAGTTCTGTCTGGATTCTAAGGTCTTAGGCCTTTGTGGTGTGCCCAGTGCTTTTCTTCTGGAAGCCTGAGCAGTTGCTATGTGTTCTTGAGTCCAGCTGGTGCTTCTCAGGCACGTTAACAACCACACAGATGCGGTGTTTTCTGGATAATGAGGATGTTTATGAGATGCCGCCTGCCCACACTCAGGGCTTCCCCCAGCATTTTCCATTCACATATTTCTGTGAACTTTCACACTTAGAGGTTGTTGCACTTGTGAGGCTGACGCTTGCATTCCAGGCCCAGCAAATATGTTTAGAGGTTGTTAGGATCCCAGTACAACGCAGCAAGGGAGAGCCCCACATAATTTCAGGCACATACCCTGTCCCTGTGAGTTGGGAAGAACCACCCAGGAGGTCACGCACGTTACCAGCCCCATAGGTAGAAGACATGTAGGGAAAGCAGATGTGACTGTTACGGCACAGGCCAGATCAGCATGGAGGGTAGGACTGCTGTACTGGGTTGCAGTTCTCACGGGAGCTTCTGATTTGTCTGCACCTTCCAGGTACAGCTTCACCGGGGCCCCATGCCAAAGGCTGGGCAGGAGGTTTATGTGCCATGCCTGAGGACTGCAGGCTGTTGGGATTGCTGCCAACACTGAAGACTGAGCTCCGCATCGTGCCGCAGGATAGGGGATGGCTGAAGACGGTAAGCATTTCCTTCTCCCCAGGCACTGTCCTTGCCTGTTGGAACTGGTAGAGCTTTTGGGCCCCAGTGCTCAGCTGTCAAGACCCATTCTCAGAGATGATGGTCTGAAGCTCTGGCTCAGGGGTATAGCCACAGACACTCCAGGCAGGTCGGGCTCTGGAGTTCGTAGGCTCGCCCACTGCCCAGCAAGGGGCATTTGACTTCTGCCATCTTCCAACGTGCTGGGATCGATGATGATACCCCAAAAACATTCCTTGGAAAAGCTGAACAAAATGAGTGAAAACTCAAAACCGTCTCTCTCATCGTGACTGAGGTCCAGCACGTTGCCCGATGTAGGGAGAGTAGCAGTGAGGGAGAGCTTTCACGCATTCACCTCCATCCCAGCACCCAGGGCTTGTCCCCAGAGGAGCCTACTGCCATGTGTGCAGGTGTGCACATGTCCTCAGTGTAGAGGCCACTTCCCCAAGTCCATGCCTGAATGGGCCCCAGATGGTCATGAGGTGCCTGAGTCAGTGAGGAAGTGTGTTCCGGAATCCCTTGGGGTGGGGTGGTAGGGCACGTGCCAGCTTTCATGGGACTTGTGTCGGCCTGGGCCCCCCATAATGGGTAATGGTGTTACCTGCCATGTGTTTAACTGGAAGCGGGCCTTCAGGCAGTATGTCAGGCGCCACACGCACAGCTTAGTCTTGGTGGTCATTAGCGTGTAGGGAACCATGCATGAGGATGATGGCGGGTCGTACATAGCATCCATGGAGCTGTTTCAGGCTGATCATTTTGTTTCAGGCCTCGGCTTCATAATTAGGCACAGCTACCGGAAGCAAAATTTTGATTTTTCCCTTGACCCATTGCCTGGCCGATCCCCTCAGTTTCAACCAGGCCCACAGGTCTTTGTGTTAACTAGCATGTAGGGCTGCTTTTCCTTTGGAACCATGGGCCCAGGTTGGTGGGCCACAGGTTAGGTCTCTCAGGATTCTAGGGCTGGTAGGCCTTTGCATTGTGCCTGGTGTCTTTCACCTGGGAGCATGTGCAGTTACCATGTGTACTTGAGGCCAGCTGGTGCTTGGCAGGCAAGTTCATGGCCACATGGGTGCGATGTTTTCCAGATAGTGAGGATGTTTATGAGATGCCACCTGCCCACCCCCACGGTTTCCCCCAGCTTTTTCCATCCATATATTTCTGTGGATGTTCACGCTTACAGGCTGGTACATTTGCAAGGCTGAGGCTTGTGTGCCAGGCATGGCCACTACTCCTGGAAGCCTTTAGGCCCCTGTCACAGTGAGGCGAGGGAGACCCCAACAGACATGAAGCTCAGGCCCTGTAAGTTGGGAAGAACCACCCAGGAGGTCATCCACATTGCCAACCCTTTACGTACAAGATGTGTAGGGAAAGCCAATGTGACAGGGCACAGGCTTGATTGGTATGGAAGATGGGGGCCCCACTCTTGGGTGCTATTCTCATGGGAGCTTCTGATTTGTCTGCACCTCCCAGGTTGTGCTGCCCGGAGAGGTGTGCCAACAGCAGGGCAGGAGGCTAATGTGCCATGCCTGAGCACCACTGGCTGTTGGGATTGCTGCCAACACTAAAGACTGAGCCCCACATTGTGCTTCAGGATCAAGAATGGCTGTAGATGGTAAGCATTTCCCTCTCCCCAGACATTGTCCTCGCCTGTCAGACCTGATAGAGCTTCTGGGCTCCATGCTTGGCTTGTCAAGACCCATTCACAGAGATGATGGTCTGAAGCTGACACTCAGGGGCTTAGCCTCAGACACTCCAGGCTGGTCGGGCCCTGGAGGTCATAGGCTCTCCCACTGCCCAGCATGGGGCGTTCAACTCCCAACGTCTTTCAATGTGCATGGATCGATGATGATACCCCAAAAACATTCCTTGGAAAAGCTGAACAAAATGAGTGAAAACTCAAAACCGTCTCTCTCATCGTGACTGAGGTCCAGCACGTTGCCCGATGTAGGGAGAGTAGTAGTTGAGGGAGAGCTTTCACACATTCACCTCCATTACAGCACCCAGGGCTTATCCCCAGAGGAGCCTGCCACCGTGTGTGCAGGTGTGCACATGCCCTCAGTGGAGAGGCCACTTCCCCAGGAGTTCATGTCCCAATGGTTCCAGGCAGTCGTGAGGCGACCAAGTCAGCAAGGAGGCATGCTGTAGTTTTCTTTGAGGCCCACATAGGTGTTGGAGAACACCTAGCTTGCAGGTGCTGGGCCGGTATTGTGCTTCATAGGTTGTCTCTCAAGGCATGTGAAGTCCAGGACATGGCAGGGGCCTCATTTTTCTGAAGAACCCCAAGGACCTGATCTTGGCTCTGGTCATCCTAGGGCACTGTGTTTCAACTTTGGGTAGAGTGACATCCATGGTGATTGGGCCTTGGAATTAAAGGGAATTGGACCAATGACCAAGCAGCTCCCCAGCCTCTCAGCAACCTGTGGTACCTTCCAGAGTTGGTCCAAGTTCGAGTGGTGGCTGGACTCAGCGTAGGAGTATGGATGTGGAGGTAGCTGGTGGCCTTAGGGGCCTAGCACAAGGAAAACAGGAGCCAAGTTTGTGGAGGGAGGTGGTGCATGTCCATGCCATGGGCTGTCTCAATCCTGGAACTGGCCTGTAGACATATCTTGGGTCTTGCGATGCTGTCCCTGGGCCACCAATGCAGGGAGGAAGTATGAGTCCAGGGTGTGTGCCAAGGTGGCTCCCTTTGATGGGCCTTCTGAGTTGGCACCATTGGAGCTGTGCCCTCCTGGCTTGCCTTCTTTTTGCCTCCTGTGGTTGGTGAGCTCCATATGCGGTACCACAGTTCTGCTGCTCTCCTTTTTCCCCAGAGTTGTCCTGGTGGTATTTCCAGGGTTGAGTGTCCTCATGGTGGGCAAATGTGTTGTATAGTGGCGTTTGAGTGTCTCAAGCATGTCTGGGCTCCACTGGGAGGCCTGGGTGCCATGACAGGACATAGACCATAGACAGCTGTGCCAAATGGCCTTGCCCAGGACCAACTGTTCCTGAATCTCTTGAGGTGCAGTGGGTATGGCACAATATAACTGTCCTGGAACCTGTGTTCACCTGGGCCCCCCAGGATGGATTACGGCATCACCTGCCATGTAATGGATTGGAGGCAGGCCCCCAGGCTCTATGGCAGGCATGTCAGGAGCCACAAGCTCAGCCTTATCTTAGTAGCCAATAGCTGTTTAGGGACACAGGCATGATGGTGATGTTGGGTTGTACTTTGTGTCCATGGAACCATTTCTGGTAGTGCCTGTTGTTTCATGCCTCGGCTTCCTAATTAGGCTCAGGTACTGGGAGCAAGATTTCAATTTTGCCTTCATACCATTGCTAGGCCGATCCCCTCTGTTCCGGCCAGGTCCCCAGCCCATTGTGTTATGTTGATGAGATCCACCATGGTTGTGTGTGAGTTGAAGAAGCACAGCTGAGATAGCATGTGGGGCTGCTTTGGCCTCAGAACCATGGGCCCCGTTTGTTGAGCCACAGGTTAGGTCTCTCGAGATTCCAGTGCTGGTAGGCCTTTGCTGTGTGCATGTTTCCTTTCACCTGGGAGCCTGTGCAGTTGCCACATGTACTCGAGGTCAGCTGGTGCTTGGCAGGCAAGTTTACGACCACACGGGTGCAGGGTTTTCCAGATAGTGAGGATTTTTATGAGATGCCACCTGCCCGCCCTCATGGCTTCCCCCAGGATTTTCCATTCACATATTTCCTTGGACGTTCACACTTACAGTCTGGTGCTGTTGTGAGGCTGAGTCTTGCATTCCAGGAATGGCCACAGGACCTGGAGATGTTTAGGAATCCAGCACAGCATGGTACAGGAGACAACACAGATACACCAAGCTAAGGCCCATCCCCTGTTCCTTTCAGTTGGGAAGAACCACCCAGGAGGTCATTCATATCACCAGCCCCATAGGTAGAAGATGTGTAGGGAAAGCTAATGTGACAGGGAGAGGATCAGCATGGAAGGTGGGAGCCCCATGCAGTGGTGCTGTTCTCATGGGAGCTTCTGATTTGTCTGTACTTCCCAGCAAGACCTGTCCAGGGAATCATGCCATCAGCTGGGCTGTAAGGTTGTGCATCATACCTGAGCACCACAGGCGATTGGGAATGCTGCTGCTACCGAAGACTGAGCTCTGCATCATGCTGCAGGATAAGGGTTGCTGAGGACGGTAAGCATTTCCTTCTCCTCAGGCATTATCCTTGCCTGTCGGACCTGTTAGAGCTACATTGCCCTGGTGCTCAGCTTGCCAGGACCCATTCTCAGAGATGATGGTCAAAGCTGTGGCTCAAGGCCCAGGGCTTCACCCTGAGGAGCCTGCCTCCCTGCATTCAGGTATGCATGTGTCCTCAGTAGAGAGGCCCCAGGAGTGAATGGGCCCCAGGCAGTCACAAGATGACTGTGTCAGCCAGCAGGCATGCTGTAGTTTTCAGAGAGCCAGAGGACCACCTGGGCTTGGGGAACAACACCTAGCATGCAGATGTGGGGCCAGGGTGGTGCTTTGTAGGTCACCTCTCAGGCATATCCTGGGGCCACCAGTGCAGGGAGGGAAGGACGAGTACAGGGTCTATGCCATGGTGGCTCCCTTTGGCAGGCCTTCTTCGGTTAGCACCATTTGCAGAGCTGCACCCTCCAGGTTTGCCTTCCTTTTGCCTGCTGCAGATCTTGGGCTCCATATGTGGTAGCTAAGTTCCAGCCCAGGGACCCTGCTAGGAAGACATGTGGAGAGAGTTTAGGTGGTCAGCAGCTGGTTATGAAAAGGGCTGTGGGATTGGAAAAGTCATCTGTTCACTTATTTTAAAGCAAATCAATTGTGCAGCGGTCTATAAATACTCCATTATGGAATGACACAGAATTCTTTAAGTGCTTGGTTAGCAGCATTTATACACCTGGAAAATAGACCTTGCAGACCACGACATGATTAGCCTGACCCATGGGAAATTATTATGCCTACCCTTGGGACATTCTCATGTATGTCTGAGCTACCAGAGTCTTCTAGTTGATGATATGTCTTTTGACTATGATGGGATGGTCAACATTAAAGATATTAAAGAGAGTTTAATTCTTATTTTTTAGTAAATAAAACAATTAAATTGAAGAAAAGGGTACAATATGTGAAATCACCTAGTATAATTTTCTTGCCCATCCAGGCACTAGGCTTGGGATACATTTTGTTGTTTTCAGTTTGTTCTTTAAAAAATCAAGTAATTTTGTACATAACTTCCGTGTTACACCCAAATGAATGCTTCTTTGAACATTTTAGATGTAAATGTATTAAAGTTTGAATTAAATATTTTGGTCAACATTCTCACTGCCATAATCCAAAACAACTGACCACACAGGTTAGAGGAAGGCAGATTTATTTGGAGATTTCAAGGTTCAATCCATGTCAGGATGGTTCTGTGGAGCTCAGGTCATGGTAGAAAGAAGCAGAGAGAGATAGCAAGGGTTCTGCTCTCATATCATGGAGGCTAGAAGCAAGAGAGCAAGAAATGGGATTCAAGATGAAAGCATATCAACTTTGAACAATATTACATGAGCTCTTCAGGGGACATCTTATATGTAACAATAATATTCCACCCCTGGCCCCTGAAGAGCTCATGCCCATCTCAGAATGTAAGATGCAAAATTTAGTCCTTCTCCAAGAATTCCCATAATCTTAATAGTTCTAGAATAACTCTAGAGTCAAAGTCTCCTCTGAGACTCACAGTGAATTTTTGGCTGTGAGCCCCTGTAACAAAAAAAAGAACAAAATAAAAAGTAAGTTATGTGCATCCAATATACAATGGCACAGAGTAAACATATAGATTCCAAAATGGAAGAACAGGGCCATAGAGAGAAGAAATGGGACCAAAACAAGATCAAAATTCAGCTAGGCAAGTATTTCATTCTGCAGCTCCATTTCTGGCATCAGGGGTACATGGTGGTGAGATGTGATCTCCAAGGTACCTTGGCATCCCCAAGCCTATGGACTGCTAGTTTGCAAATGGCAGCATACTGATTTTTCTTGCCTGTCTCCATAGTTTGCACCTTGCAGCCTTTCCTAATGGTTGGTCCATATTTCTGGCATTTCTAATTTTCAGGGTTTTTTCTTGCTACCTTGGCTTCATCCTCACAGTTTCACAAATTGCCCCATTTGGGCCTGCTTGCAGGGATTCTAACTCTGCCTCACATTTCCTTTTTTTCCCAGGTCTTCATTTGCAATCTTGGGGGTTCCTCCATGATCCCATTTTTTTCCAGTAAGCCCACCATTACATGAGCATCCACATATTTCACCAGTAGGAAAGGTAGTTGTGTCACTTTCAATCATTGCCTCTGGGCCCTTTTCAATCACAGCTGCCACTGGGCCCACATCAATCCTGGCTGCCACTGGGCCTGTTTCAATACTGGCTACCTCCAGGCCCTTTTCAATCATAGCTACCACTACTGGCACTTGGGGTTGAATTGCCCCAACCATATCCCTGTGTTTGTTTCTATACAAACATTTGACCTTCCTTCAGGCATCTTACTTTCTTTCCCAACACCATCTCTCTGGGTGCAAGCTTTAAGTACAATTTTCTGGGAAAACTAATCTTTTATAAAGTTTCTCCTCTTTGCTTTCCACCCCCCAAATTTGCTGTACAAATCATTGTACATGGACACTAAATTCCATAATACAATCTGGCAATGTTGTTGTTTTGAGATTTCCACTGCGAGTCTAATCAGACCATCATGTTTAAATTTGTCCTCATCCAAAGTTTCAGGACATGAGCAGAATGTTGATAAGCTCTTTGCCAGAATGTAACATAAAAGTGGCCTTTACTCCATTTTCTATGGAGTCCTCTCTCCCCTTTGAAATCTGCTGACCACAGTCTCTACTGTCCACCTTTCTATCACTATTCTGGCCTTTCCAACTTCCTCTCACAAACCAATTCTAAAGACTCATGAAATAAACTGTCACACTTAGATAATAGCAATGGCCCTACTCCCAGTACCAATTTCTGTTTTGGTCAATGTTCTCACTGCAATAATCCAAAACACCTGATGATAAAATTTAGATGAAGAAAAATTTATTTATTCACAGTTTTGGAGATTTCAGAGGTTCACTCTATGTCAGGAAAGAGCTGTGGAGCTCAGGGCATGTTTGTGAAAAGCAGAGAGAGAGAGAGAGAGAGAGAGAGAGAGAGAGAGAGAGAGAAAGAGAGAGGGAGAGTGCTCTGCTCTCACATCATGGATGACAAAAGAGAGGGGGAGGGATGGAGAGAGAGAGAAAGCAATGGGATTCAAGACAAAAGCACAATCCCTGGACCACACCCCCAGGGACCCACCTCCTCCATCTACACCCCACCTGCCTAGATTACCACCAGTAAATTCATTACAACTCACAGGACTTAATTACATCAACTCTGAACATTAATATGTGAGCTCTTCATTATACATTCTATTTTTACCAATAACATTCTTACATGGATTTCATTGCCCACAATTCTGTGTCCTTCAGGTTTTCTACTGCATTGAAAGATGTATCCTCATTATAGTGAAGTAAATAATTTTGAAATGTATATGCTGATGTAAACTTACATGTGCTTGTCATACAGGTGGTCTAATGAATATCATATGCATTTTCATAATTAATTGTAATTCAGTAATCCATCAGCAATCTTTTTTTCAGTGTCCCTAATTTCCCCTGTACTTTGTAAATTTGGTGTGAAAGAATTTCCTGTAATCTCAACACTGAAGCAGTGAAATCGTGATTTTGTCACTGTATAAACTGTCTTTATCTGGGAAAGAAGAAATCAATATAATCCTGTGGTAATTATTAGTATATATATATATATATATATATATACATACACATACATATATATATATGTGTGTGTGTGTGTGTGTGTACATGTGTGTATATATATATATGTATATTCTTGTGTGATTTGCTATTTTCTAATATTAGCTAATATTTATTTTAAAATGTATTGGTGATTTATAATTATACCTCATAGTGAGATTAAAGGTTTATACATTCATACATGCACCTACCAGTTGGGATATTTTCCTCAACATCCCACCCCACTCTTTCCTCCTCCCTCCCAATACATGATAATTGGTAGTGAGATGTTCATACGTGATGGTAAGCATTTCCTTCTCCCCAGGCAATGTTCTTTCTCAGCAGACTTGATGTAGTTGTGGGGCCCCAGTGCAGAGATGATGGTCTGAACCTCTGGGTCAGGGATGCAGCCACAGATACAGTTGATGTATTATCCTCAACATCCTACCCCACTCTTCCCTCCTCCCTCCCCATACATGATAGTGAGATTGGTAGTGATATGTTCATACATGAAGAGAACATTATTTTGAACTATTCCCTTCCCCAAACTTCAGTTTCCACCTCTTCCCTCCCTCCCCTAATCCCCTTCAACAATTCTACTGGTCTATGTC
Organism: Glis glis; assembly: GCA_004027185.1. Classification (NCBI taxonomy): domain Eukaryota; kingdom Metazoa; phylum Chordata; class Mammalia; order Rodentia; family Gliridae; genus Glis; species Glis glis. The sequence goes on from PVJS01000353.1 coordinate 101,476, forward strand.
ACTTATTTGAAGTTTGTTTTATTTCCTATTTTTCTCTAGTTTCCATATATGAGAGAAAACATATAATCCTTGACTTTATGAGACTGGCTGATTTCATATAGTATAATACTCTTTTCCATTTTCCTGCAAATGACATAAATTTGTTCTTCTTTATGACTGAGTAAAATTCCAGTGTGTGTTTATACCTTGTATTTTCTTCATGCAATTTTCTGATGGACATCAGGTAGGTCCCATAATTGTCTTTTGTGAATTGTGGTGCTATACACAGAGGTATGCGAGGATCAGTATAGCATTCTAGTCTTTTGAGGAAACTCCATACTGGGATCCATAGGGTTGCAACAATTTTCATTTCCACAAACAGCATATAACACTTCCTATTTCCCCACATCCTTTTCAGCATTTATTTTTTATGTTTATCTTGATTGCTATTCTAAGTGGAATAAGATGGAATACCATTGTAGTTTTGATTTGTAATTTTCTGAGTGCTAATGGTGTTGACCATTCTTATTACTTCTTTTATGAAGTATCTATTCAGCTCAGTTGCCCATTTTTCATTGTTTTTTGTAATGATAAGCTTTTTAAGTTCTTCATATATTCCAAATATTAGTCCTATATCAGAGGAGTTGGTGGAAAACATTTTTCTCCACTTCTGTAGGCTCTCTCTTTATCCTTTTGGATGTTTCCTTTGCTGCACAGAATCTTTTTAATTTGATGCTGTTTCATGTATTGGTTCTCAATTTTATACCTGAGCTTTAAATTTTGAGGAAGTCTTTACTTATACGTTGGAGAATGGATTCAAATTCTTCCCAACAGATCAAGTTAACTTCTCCAAAATAGACCATATTCCAGCCTATGAAGCAAGTATTAGCTAATTTTAAAAATTAATTTAAGAGCTTGCATCTTTTCAATTCATAATGGGGAAATTAGAAATAAACAGCAAGAAGATACATAGGAACAATGTTCCTCTGAATGAGGATGTAGAAAAATAGGGAGAGAAATTTACAACTTCCTAGAATAAAATAAAAATTGAAACACAACATACCAAATTTTCTGGGGCATTATGAAGGCAATTTTAAGGGAAAACATTCTAACATTGAGTGCCCACATTAAAAAAAATCCAAATAAACAACCAAATGATTCATCTGAAAGCTCTAGGAAAAAAAAAAAACAGGAACAAACTAACTCCAAAGCCAGTGGAGGATAGGAATTAATTAAAATAAGAGCAGAATGTAATGATACAAAGAATAAGAAAATACAAGGCATCAATCAAAAGAAAGAGAGAAATTATCCAAATTAATAAAATGAGAGATGAAAAAGGAGATATCTCCACAATGTGAAAATTCAGAGGATCATTAGGAGCTATTTTATTTATTTATTTATTTATTTATTTATTTATTTATTTATTTTATGTTTTTATTGGTGCATTGTAGTCTCACATCACAATGAGTATCAGTTTGGTGTTAACATACACGCACATAGCTCTTGGTGTCCCTCCCCCCCTGCCACTCCCCCACATGTAGCACTGAGAATGATGTTGGTATAATCTCATATATACACATTGTTTATGACAATAATTCCATAGATTCACTACTTTCTTACTCTTCCCCTTCCTTTGTACCCCTTCCCATGCACCACTGAGGGTTCTCCGTTGTCATTGAAGTCCCTTTTGCGTCCCCACTACTATTAGGAGCTATTTTAAAAACTTATATTTGAATACATTAAAAAAGACATAGAATATTCTTCTATTTAAAAATTATCAGCAGTTTATCAACAATTTAATTTTGGAATAATTTTGTTAATACAAACTTTTTTGGGATTATTCATCTAATGAACTGAGACATCACTGTTTTGGACATTGTGTTTTTTCTATACTTTAGATAACATGTAAAGCATCATACAGCGAGTAAATTTATATGTTATATACAGATCAAGAGTAAAACCTGTTTTATTTTAAGCAAATGTGATAAATGATCTGTAGACATTTGATATATATAATCTCTTCCTATAGGTCAATGTTGACCAAGAACTGGGCTTCATATGGATAAATTTATTCCTTTCTGTGTGATGTCAAATGAAGAAAATAACTTGGAATAATTCACTTCTCTTGAGATCCAGTGGGAATTCTCACAAGGTAAGCATTTTGACTGAAAAGTTGACATTCCTGTTTGGAACTCACAGTACCTCAGTGGTACTCTACCCTGGCTATGTTACGTAGTTGTGTCCCAGTGTGATAGAAAGCTCAGTGTCTGCCATACACCTCAGGTTCAGGGTCCCTTTTAAACATGTGCCTGGATTAATGATGACTTATAAAAATGTATTCCTTTGGAATCTGAACAAAATGAGTGAGGAACCTTTGAACTGAGGTCCAGCACAGGGACCCTGGAAGGCAGACTTATGGAAGGAGTTTAGGTGTTCAGGCAGTAGGGCCCACAGAGACTTGGGTATTTGAAAGCTAACCTGACTGCATTTATTGGAGAGAGTGGTTAGAACAGCTAACTATAAAAATATGCAATCATGGTGTAAAACAGAAACTCGTTGCTTTGTTTGAAACCATCATACACAATAAGAACAGAAACTGAGAGACAAGCACACAAATAGGCCCATGAAACATTCCCATATCTATCCTTGGTCCATTCATACATTTTTCTGAGCTTCTAGAATCATCTGAGTGATCATCATTTGAGGGTGATGAGATGGTCAAAAACCAAAGAAAATGAGTTTTTTCTTTTTTCATTTTTATTATGTGAAACCATATATTTATTTTTAAATTGACAGAACATTACTTGTATTTATCTTTGACTATGTGGTGTTCTGAGTAATATACTCATTATAGACTTACTAAATCTAGGTAACTAACAAGTGCATCACCTCTAGTAATTATTGTTTCTGTGATTAAAGATCTGAGCATCTATTTTATTTACATTTTTCAAGAATCTATCCATCATTTACTATAATCTATTCACTTTACAGTACATCTCATGAGTTTATTCTGCTATCTAAGTGTAATTATGCATCATTTGAGAAACAACTTATTTCCCCTCCTATTCTCATGACCTCACCCCTAGTATTTGCCACTGCACTTTCCACTTCTATGAATTCAACATTTTTAGATTCCACATATTTGTGAGATCTTCTCTGTAATGGTTTGGGTTTTGAATGTCCCCTTAGCCCTCACAGAAACAAGGTAGCAATGTTAGAAGCAGGGCTGGGTTGCTAAGGAGGGTTCAAGGGCGATGGTCTTAAGGATTTTAACAGGTTCTTTCCTCCCCTTGCTCCCTCTCTCTGCTTCCGGCCTCCATGATGTGAGCAGCAGGGCCCATGTGCTCTCCTTCTCTCTTCTTCCTGCCGCCATGCCCTGAGATCCAAACCCTGGTCTCACAGGGACTGAACCTGGAATCTCCAAGAAACTGTGAGCAAATAAATCTTCCCTCCTCTAAGTTGTGTGGACAGGTCTTTTGGGTTATAGCAGTGAGAATGTTGACTGAGAAAATATGGTATTTGTCTCTCTGTACCAGTTTTATTTTACTGAATATACTGGTCCCCAGGCTTATCCATGTTGTTACACATAAAAACAGTAGCTGAAACAATTTTATGCAAAATCATGAGGGAATATTAATTCATTCCTTCAGCCAGTTGCATATTTAAAGGGAAATTATGTTTTTTTCATGGATGATCCTGAAGACTTTTGAGGAAATTTTGATGCATATGTCCGAGAAAAAATGACCTACTATATCCTCTTTTACAATTAAGTATACTTTTCATGTAGCTTGTCAAGTGACTATCTATGGTTTATTTCTTGAAACCTCCTTATCATGAAAATTAAATTGTCAAGATAGTGCTTTTTAACTTCCCTGTGTTCCATTGTCCTTTGTAGATGACAAGTGGTATTTGAATTACATTGAATTCTTTCCTGATATAACAGTTTTTGCCATCAATGACTCCATCTCGCTTTATTCCTCTTTCTTTTGAAAGATATGGTCTTCACTCTGCACTCCTGCCTCTATTACCCTCAAGACAAAATTAGACTGCTAATAGGAGATTATCACCTACAGCCAGTGCCAGACTAACTCATCTCCTGGGAAATGTTGATTCGTGCATATAGTCCCTAACTAGTCCTCATGTAAATATCCCCTACTTTCCCAGTACCTTGGCATCAGTACTTGAGACATTAAAATGTCTGCCTCTTTCCAGTCTACTAGCATCCTCCATAAAGCCTACTTTCTTTCTCCCAAACTGTCATCTCTCAAGCATTGTTTTTTTTTCCATGTGGTAAGCTTCCTCATCTGGGTTTGATAATATTGGCAAACTATTGAACTACAGAGTTTGTCATTTATTGTCAACTTCCTTTTCTGTAAATAACCAGAACACCAGTTTCTGAGATACTATTGCAGTTTTTTTGTCATGTTGAGGCATTAAACCCAGAGCCTCACACACACATATTAGTTATGAACGCTATCAATTTTTTTCAGTTTGTGATGTAGTTTAGCTATGGCCTAGGAAAAAACAATAAAGGAATAAATATACATTTTATGGGCTACTTATTTTGTAGGTAATCAAGAATGTTCCCAGTTTTGCAAAGAGTCTGTAAATTCAAACAGTGTGAGGTATTAATAATCTGGTGAGACATCTGATGTTTCTGTCTCATTTATTTCAGGAGTTTCTGTACCTTTTCATGAATAGCATAGGAGGAATCCTAATAGAGTGATATATTAGTAAATTTTATGGGCATGTAGACAGTGAACCAACCATCCAATCTTACCATGGTTGATAAATGTGCATGGAAACTTAACCTTACATGTACAATTGACCCTCATCTGTGTGTTCCACACGTGTGGTTCAACAAACCAGGGATCAAAAATGTTTGGAAAAAAGCCGGGCGTGGTGGTGCACGCTTGTAATCCCAGTACTTGGGAGGCTGAGACTGGAGGATCCGGGTTTCGCAGCCAGCCTCAGCTACTTAGTGAGGCCCTCCACAACTTAGTGAGACTCGGTTTCAAAATAAAGAATAAAAAAATAGGGCTGGGGTGTAGCTCGGAGGTAGAATGCCCCTGGGTTCAATCCCAGTACTGCAAAAAAAATAAAAAGTTTGGAAAAAAAAAAAACCCTGTTCTGAACACACAACATATAGACATTTTTCTCATTATCCCCTGAACAATATAGATAATAACCACTCATGTACCATGTGCATTCTAATAGGTATTGTTAATAATCTAGAATTGATGTATTGAATATGGGGAGACATGCATAGATTATATGCAAGTACTGTTCTACTTTATGTAAAGGACTTGAGTATCTTCTAGTTTTGGTGTCTGCAGAGGGTCCTGGAACTAAACTCCCCTGGACACTGAGGGACAAATGTATTTTTCTGTTCTCGTAGGTCAACATGGACCAAGGGTGGATGATATGGATAAGTTTTCACCTTACTTTTGAGAGGTGACATGGAAAAGAGTGAGAAAAATTTAGCTAACTCATCTTAAGGGCTCTATTCCCACAGGTTGATGTGGAAATTTGCTTATGGTAAGCATTTGCATTTTGTCCTGAAAATACTATTGTGTGTCTTCTTTGAGAAACATAATAGTTGAGTGACACTGAACCCTGGCTATCCTGTGCACCCATTGGACTGGTTATAGACTATGGTGCTGGTGTTCATGATTGAAGAGTGTGGGTCATTGTCCCAGGGTGATGGAATGCTGAGTGTTCAGTGTCTGCCATATATCTCAAAACTCAGGGTTCCTTTTATATATATGCCTGTACTGATGATGACTTACAAAATGGATTTTACTGGAATATGAACAAAATGAGTGACAAAACCATTCCTGCAAGCTGGTGTCTAGCACAGGAACTCTGCTAGAAAGACATGTATAGGGAGTTCAGGTGGTCAGACAATAAGACCTACATAGCCTGAGGTATTAGAAAATTATTCTTTCCGCAATATTTAATAAAAATAAATTATATGGAACTCTATATATTTGGGGGGGGCAGTTACATGCCAACCCTTTGATTGCTTGACCAGGATCCCTAACCGTAACCCTAACTATGCACATAATTAACAAGCACTGTGAATGTAGCTATTGCTGCACTTTAGCCATTCACACCATTCTTTTCTTATTTAAATATTACAATTTTATTTAGGTTTATTTTAAAGTTGATACATAAATACATAAAATTGTACGTATTAGTGGTTTGTTATGTAATGTTTCCATGCATGTATACATTGTATAATATTTAAATCAAGTTCAAACAATTATCATTTCTTCATGATGAAAACCTTCAAAATCCTTTCTTCTAGCTTTTTAAAATACACAGTACATTATTATTATCTATAGTCACCCATTGATCAACCTTCCCCATACTTCCTTTGCCCCCACCTTTTCAAGACCCTTGTAACCACCATTCTATTCTAGATTTCTACGAGATCTACTTTTTAAAGTCTCTATATCCACCCATGTCCCAAATGAAAAGATCTCATTTTTATAGTCAAATAATGTTCCATGGTATATATGTGTCACCTTTTCTTTATTCATTCATAAATTGATGAACTCTTAGGTGAATTCCATTTCTTGACCATTATATCCTCCATTTTCTTAGATATCACAATCTTCTCTGTAAGGATCAGGATGTACAGGTATATTAGATAGAAAATTAGAAGGCAATTATTAGTCTTAGCTTTTCATATTGTTCTCAACTATGAGAAATATGCGAAAATTGAAATGTTTATATTTATGGGTTTATTTTTTAAAAATTTATTTTATTAGTGCAATGCAATTTTAAGTCATAAAAACACACAGGCATGAAGCTCTTATTTATTTCCCTCCACATCCCACCCTGCTTTCACCTTCTCCATTCTCACCCATGTTAGTGAAATGGGTAGTAGTAACTTCACATATTGCTATAATACTGTTTGAACTATTTCCTTCTTAAATTGTCCCTATCTCCCAAATTCTTTCCCCCGCCCTCTTCCTTTACTCCACAGGTCTCTCTCCAAGTTATTTATTCCTATTTTCTATGTAACTTTCACATATGAAGGAAAACATACAACTATTGACTTTCTGAGATTGGCTGATTTCACTTAGCACAATATTATCTATCTATATCCATTTTTCTGAAAATGACATAATTTTATTCTTTTTTATTTTTTGCAGTACCGGGAATTGAACCCAGGGGCGTTCTACCTCCCCGCTACACCCCCGGCCCTATTTTTTATACTTTATTTTGAAACCGGGTCTCACGAAGTTGCGGAGGGCCTCACTAAGTAGAGAGAGAGAGAGAGAGAGAGAGAGAGAGAGAGACAGGGAGAAAGAGAGAGAGAGACAGAGAGAGACAGAGAGAGAGACAGAGAGAGAGAGAGAGAGAAAGACAGGGAGAAAGACAGAGAGAGAGAGAGAGAGAGAAAGACAGGGAGAGAAAGACAGGGAGAGAGAGAGAGAGAGTGTGCGCGAGCTGAGGCTGGCCGCGAACCCAGATCCTCCGGTCTCCGCCTCCCAAAGTACTGGGATTACAAGCATGCGCCCCCACGCCCGGCCATAATTTTATTCTTAATGGCCAAGTAGAATTCCATTTTGTTTATATGTATCACATAATCTATCCGTTCATCTGTTGATGGACACCTGCTAGTACCATAATTTGGCTGCTGTGACTTGTACTGCTGTGAACATGGATATTCATGTATCAGTATAATATTCTGACTTTAATTCTTTGGGAAAGATACCTATGCATGGTATAGCTGGGTTATATGGTGGTTCCATTCCTAGTTTTTTGAGGAACCTCCATTTCGATTTCCATAGAGTTGTACTAATTTACAATTCCAATAACAGTATATAAGAATTCCTATTTTTCCACATCCTCAACAACGCTTGTTATTCTTTATATCCTTGATGATTGCTATTGTAACTGGAGATAGGTGGAATCTCAGTGTAGTTTATCTCATAGTATATTTTATTTTGCTTATTAATATCGTCTCAAGGTTTAGAACAATACTGTTAACATTCAATTATGGGTTATATTACAGGCTTCATTAAACCTTTTAATGGGATATGATTAAATTTCCAAATAATAAAATTTTATGGGATATCATTGGCTAATATTCAAACTCTCAGACCCTGTGAGTTGGGAAGAACTACCCAGGAAGTCACCCACATTAGCAGCCCCACAGGTAGAAGAGTTGTAGGGGAAGCAGATATGACAGTTACAGTGTGGGCCAGATTGGTGTGGAAGGTGGGATCCCTTGCCAGGATGCTGTTCTCACGAGAGCTTCTCATTCATGTGCACCTCCCAGGTAGAGCTGCCCGGGGAGGCATACTGTCAGATGGGAAGGAGAATATTGCACCATGCCTGAGAGCTGCTGCCCATTTGTAATGCTGCCGTCACAGAAGAGTGAGGTCTGCATTGTGCTGCAGGATCCGGGACTGCTGAGGACGGTAAGCATTTCCTTCTCCCCAGGCACTGTCCTTGCCTGTCGGACCTAATTGAGCTGTCATGACCCATTTTTGGCTTGTCATGACCCATTTTCAGAGATGATATTCTGAAGCTCTTGCTCAGAGGCATAGCCATGGATGCTCCAGGCTGATCGGGGCCCTGGAGGTACTAGGCTTGCCTACTGCCTCACATGGAGTGTTCAACTTCTATCTTCTTCCAGCGTGCTCGGATCGATGATGATACCCCAAAAACATTCCTTGGAAAAGCTGAACAAAATGAGTGAAAACTCAAAACCGTCTCTCTCATCGTGACTGAGGTCCAGCACATTGCCCAATGTAGGGAGAGTAGCAGTGAGGGAGAGCTTTCACACATTCACCTCCATTCCAGCAACCAGCAGTTGTCCCCTGATTGGCCCTAGGCGGTCACAAGGCAGCTAGGTCAATGAGCAGGCATGCTGTGGTTTTCAGAGAGCCAGAGGGCTGCCTAGGCTTGGAGAATACCTAGTATGCAGATGTGGGGTCATGTTTGTGCTTCGTAGGTCGCCTCTCAAGGCATGTGATTTCCAGGATGTGGCCTGGGCCTTTTTTCTTCAGAAGAACACCAAGGGTCTGGTCTTGGCTGTGATTGTCCTAGGGCACTGTGTTCCATCATGTAGAGTGGCGCCCATGGTGATGGAGCCCTGGAAAGAAGGGGATTTGGCCACTGGCCAGGCAGAACCCCATCTTCTCAGAAACTCCTGGCAACTTTCTGATTTGTCACAATGTGGAGTGGTGGCTGGACCCAGCATAGGAGTATGAATGTGTAGGTGGCTAGTGGCCTTAGAGGCCTAGGCAGGATGGAAACAGGAGCCAAGTTTGCAGAGGTCAGTGGCACACGTCCACACCATGGGCTGCCTTGATATCATAACAGACCTTTAGACATATCTTGGGCCTTTGCGAACTGTCCTGGGGCTGCCGGTGTGGTGAGGGAAGGAAGAGTCCAGGGTCTGTGCCAAGGTGGCTCCCTTTGGCGGGTCTTCTTTTGGGTTGACACCGTTGGAGGAGATGTGCCCTCCAGGCTCACCTTCCTTTGCCTCCTGCGGTTTGTGGACTCCATACATGGTGCCAGAGTTCTGCTGCTATCCTTTTGCCCCAGAGTGGCCCTGGTGGGTGTTCCAGGGTGGAGAGTCCCCATGCTCTTGCCCGGTTGGCACACATGTGGACTCATCTCATTTTAGTGCATAGATCATGCCTGGGCTCTGGTGGGAGTCCTGAGTGCCATGAAAGGGCATAGGCCATGGGCAGCTGTGCCACATGCCCTTCCTGGGACCAACTGTTTCAGAATCCGTTGGAGTGGGGTTGGTATGGTATGATACAGTTGTCCTGGAACTTGTGTCTGCCTGGGAACTCCAGGATGGGACAAAGTGTCACCTGCCATGCTGTTGACTGTAGGCGGGCCCTGAGGCCATCTGGCGGGCATTTCGGGAGCCACATGCATGCCCTTGTCTTCGTGGCCATTAGCTGCGTAGGGACCCAGGCGTGATGGTGATGGTGGGTTGCGCGTTGTTTTCCATGGAACCATTGCAGGCAAGCCCTGCTGTTTCAGGCCTCAGTTTCGTAATTAGGTGAAGCTTCTGAAAGCAAAATTTCATTTTTGCCCTTGCACCATTGCCGGGCTGATCCCCTCTGTTCTGGCCGGCTCGTGGCCCATTGTGTTAAGTTGTTGAGGTCCACCGAGGTCATGTGTTAGGGGGAAAAGAACAGCTGAGGTAGCATGTGGGGCTGCTTAAGCCTCATAACCATGAGCCCAGGTTGCTGGGCTGCAGGTTAGGTCTCTTGGGATTCTAGGGCTGGTAGGCATTTGCTGTGTGCCTATTGCCTTTCACCTGGGAGCCTGTGCAGTTATCACGCATATTCGGGGCTAGCTTGTGCTTGGCAGGCACGTTCATGACCACACGGGTGTGGTGTTTTCTGCATAGTGAGGATGCTTACGAGGTGCCACCTACCGGCCCTAATGGCTTCACCCAACATTTTCTGTTCACGTATTTGGATGGACGTTCACACTTAGGAGTTGGTGCTATTGTAGGGCTGAGGCTTATATGCCAGGCATGGCCACAGCTCCTGGAGATGGTTAGGCCCCTAGCACAGTGTGGCAAGGGAGACCCACACAAACACAAGAAGCTCACGCCCATGCCCTGCCCCTGTGAGTTGAGAAGAAACATAAAAGAGGTCACCCACATTCCCAGACATATAGGTAGAAGACATGTAGGGATAGCCAATATGACAGTTAGGGTGCAGGCCAGATAGGCATGAAAGATGCTGCTCCACACCAAGAGGCTGTTCTCATGTGAGCTTCTGATTTGTCTGTACATGCCAGGTTGAGCTGCCCGGGGAGCCATGACTTCTGCTGTGTAGGAGGAGTGTGCACCATGCCTAAGAACCGCAAGCCATTGGCAATGTGGCCGTCACTGAAGACTGAGCTTGTCATCCTGCTGCCGGATCGGGGATGGCTGAGGACGGTAAGCATTTCCCTCTCTGCAAGCACTGTCCTTGCCTATCGGACCTGATAGAGCTGTGGGGCCCTAATGCTCAGCTTGTCAGGACCGATTCGCATAGATGATGGTCTCAAGGTCTTACTCAGGGGCATAGCCACGGACACTCCAGGCTGATCGGGGCCCTGGAAGTCATAGGCTCGCCCACTGACCATCATGGTGCATTCAAATTCCAGTTTTTTTCCAGTGTGCTCGGATCGATGATGATACCCCAAAAACATTCCTTGGAAAAGCTGAACAAAATGAGTGAAAACTCAAAACCGTCTCTCTCATCGTGACTGAGGTCCAGCACGTTGCCCGATGTAGGGAGAGTAGCAGTGAGGGAGAGCTTTCACACATTCACCTCCATTCCAGCACCCAGGGCTTGTCCCCAGAGGAGCCTGCCGCCATGTGTGCAGGTGTGCTCATGTCCTCAGTGGAGAGGCCACTTCCCCAGCGTCCATGCCTGAATGGGCCACAGGTGGTCGAGAGGCAGCGGGGTCAACGAGCATGCATGCTATAGTTTTCAGAGAGCCAGTCGGCCAGCTGGGGCTGGAGAACACCTCGCATGCAGATGTGGGGCCAGGGTTGTGCTTCATCAGTGCCTCTCAAGGCATCTGATATCCAGGACATGGCCCAGGCCTTGTGTCATTGGAAGAAACCCAAGAGCCTGATCTTGGCTTGGTTGTCCTAGGGCGCTGTGTTTCACAATTGGATAGAGTGATTCCCATGGCGATGCGGCCCTGGAAGGAAGGGTTTTGGGCTACTAGCCACGTGGCTCCCCATCCTCTTGGCAACCCAGGGCACCTTCCTAAGTGGCCCAAGATGGCGAGGTTGCTGGACCCAACATAGGAATACAGATGTGGAAGTGGCTGGTGGCCTTTGGGTCCTAGGTGGTAGGGAAACAGTATCCAAGGTTGCAGAAGGTTTTGGTGCACATCCATGACATGGGCCACTGGATTCCAAATGGGTCCATAGATGTATCTTGGGTCTTGAGGTGCTGTCCGGGGCCACCAGTGTGGGGAAGGAAGGACGAGTACAGGGTTTGTGCCAAGGTGTCTCTTTTTGGCGGGACTTCCTCTGGTTTAGCCCTGTTGGTGGAGCAGTGCCCTCCAGGTTTGTCTTCTTTTTCATCCTGGGGTTCGTGGGCTCCATACGTGGTGCCAAAGTTCCACTGCTCTCCTTTTTCCCCAGAGTTGCCCTGATGGGAGTTCCAGGGTGAAGAATCCCCATACTCTGGCTCAGTTGGCACACGTGTGGACTAGTGGCATTTGAGTCTCTTGATCGGTCTGGGCTCCATTGGGAGGCATGGGTACCAAGACACGGATAGGCCACGGGCAGCTGTGCCACATGCCCTTGCCCGGTAGTTACCTCCTGGATCCCTTGGGGTGGGGTGGGTATGGTGCATTATCAGGTTACCTAGGACTCGTGTCTGACTGGGCCTCCCAGGATGGGACATGGCGTAACCTGCCATGCAGGTGAATGGAGGCGGATCTCTGGGCCCTGTGGCGGGCATGTGGGAGCCACGTGTATGCACTTGTCTTTGTTGCCATTTGCTGTGTAGGGACCCAGACATGAAGGTTATGGCAACTTGTGTGTTGTGTACATGGAACCGTTTTTGGCAGGCCCTGTTGTTTCAGCCTCGGCTTTGTAATTAGGTGAAGCTACTGGAAGCAAGATTTCGATTTTTACCCTCGCCCTGTTGCGGGCCAATCCAATCTGTTTCGGCAAGGCCAAGGCACTTTGTGTTAAGTAGGTGAGGTCTGCCACGGTCGCATGTGAGGTGAAGAAGCACAGCTGAGGTAGCATGTGGGACTGCTTTGGCCTTAGAACTATGCGCCCAGGTTGGTGAGCTGCGAGTAAAGTCTCTCAGGATTCTAGGACTGGTAGGCCTTTGCTGTGTGCCCATTGCCTTTCACCTGGGAGTTGGTGCAGTTGTCACGTGTACTTGAGGCCATATGTTGTTTGACAGGAAAGTTCACAATCACATGGGTGCGGTGTTTTCCAGATAGTGAGGATGTTTATGAGATGCCATCTTCCCGCCCTCACGACTTCCCCCAGCATTTTCTGTTCACATATTTCTATGAACATTCACGCTTAGAGGTTGTTGCAGTTGTGAGAGGGAGGCTTGTATGCCTGGCATGGTCACTGTGCTTCAAGGTGGTTGGGCCACCAGCACAGCGTGGTGAGGGAGACCCCCACTGACACACAAAGCTCAGGCCCATGCCCTGTTCCTGTGAGTTGGAAGAACCACCCACGAGGTCACCCACATCACCAGCACCATAGGTAGAAGATGTGTAGGGAAATTAATGTGACAGGGAGCAGGCCTGATTGGCGTGGAAGGTGGGAGTGCCTCTCTGGGTGCTGTTCTCACAGGAGCTTCTGATTTGTCTGTACCTCCTAGGAAGAGCTGCCCAGGGAGCCATACTATCAGCTGGGAAGGAGGATATTGTGCCATGCCTGGGGACTGCAGGCCATTAAGAATGCTGCCGTCACTGAAGATTGAACTCTGCATCATTCTGCAGGATCAGGGATGGCTGAGGACGGTAAGCATTTCCTTCTCTGCAAGCACTGTCCTTGCCTATCAGATCTGATAGAGCTGTGGGGCCCCGGTGCTTGGTTTGTCAAGACCCATTCACCGAGAAAATGATCTGAAGCTCTGGCTAAAGGGTACAACCATGGATAATCCAGGCTGGTCGGGCCCTGGAGGTCATAGGCTCGCCCACTGCCCAGCATGGGGCTTTCAACTTCTGACATCTTCCAACGTGCTCGGATCGATGATGATACCCCCAAAACATTCCTTGGAAAAGCTGAACAAAATGAGTGAAAACTCAAAACCGTCTCTCTCATCGTGACTGAGGTCCAGCATGTTGCCCGATGTAGGGAGAGTAGCAGTGAGGGAGAGCTTTCACACATTCACCTCCATTCCAGCACCCAGGGCTTGTCCCCAGAGGAACCTGCCGCCATGCGTGCAGGTTTGAACATGTCCTCGATAGAGAGGCCACTTTCCCGGTGTCCATGCCTGAATGTGCCCGAGGCACTCATAAGATGGATGGATCAGAGAGTAGGCATGCTGTAGTTTTCAGAGAGGCAGAGGGCCACCTGGGCTTGGAGAACGCCTAGCATGCTGATGTGGAGCCAGGGTTGTGCTTTGTAGGTCACCTTAGGAAATGATGTCCAGGACGTGGCCCAGGCCTCATTTCATCGGAAGAACCCCAAGGGCCCAATCTTGGCAGTGGTCATCCTAGGGCACTGTGTTTTGCCTTTGGGTAGATTGGCACCCATGGTGATGGGGCGCTGGATGGAAGGGGATTGGGCCACTGGCCCAGTGGCTTCACATCCTCTCAGCTTCCTGGGGCATGTTCTCCACCTGGCCAAAGATGGATTGGTGGGTGGACTCAGCGTAGCAGTATGGATGTTGAGGTGGCTGGTGGCCTTCGGGGCATAGGCAAGAGAAAAAACAGGAGAAAGGTTGCAGGACGTGGATCACCCGGATCTTGGAACTGGCCCGTAGACGTATCTTGGGTCTTAATGTGCTGTCCCGGGGCTACCACAGCAAGGAGGGAAGGATGAGTCCATGCTCTGGGCCAAGGTGCCTACCTTTGGTAGGCCTTCTTCTGGGCTGACCCTGTCAGCAGAGCTGTATCCTCCAAGCTTGCCTTCCTTTTGCCTCCTGGGATCATGGGCTCCATACACAGTGCCAAATTCTGGTGGTCTCCCTTTTCCCCAACATGGTTCTGGTGAGATTCCCAGGGCAGAGAATCGCCATGCTCTGGCCCGGTGGGCACACACGTACACTAGTGGCATTTGAGTGTCTCAATTGTGTCTGGGATCCGGTGGGAGACCTGGGTGCCACGAGAGGACATAGGCCATGGACAGCTGTGCCACATGCCTTTGCCCAGGACCAACTGTTCCCGAATCCCTTGGAGTAGGGCGAGTTGTTCGAGATCAGCTCTCTGGGACCTGTGTCTGCCTAGGCCCCTCAGGATCAGACACAGCGTCACCTGCCATGTGGTTGACTGGACATGGACCCCCGAACCCTGTGGCGGGCATGTCAATAGCCACACATATAGCCTCATCTTGGTTGCCATTTGTTGTGTAGAGACCCAGGCATGAGGGTGATGACAGTTTGTGTTTTGTGTTCACAGAACCATTCTAGGCAGGCCCTGTTTTTTCTGTCTTAGCTTCGTAATTAGGTGAAGGTACCTGAAACAGGGTTGCTAATTTGCCCATATCCCATTGCTGTGCTGATCTACTCTGTTCTGGCCAGGCCCGTGGCCCATTGTGTTAAGTTGTTGAGGTCCGCTGTGGTTGTGTGTGAGGTGGAGAAGCACAGATGAGGCAGCATGTGGGACTGCTTTGGCCTCAAAATCATGGGCCCAGGTTGGTGGTCACAGGTTAGGTCTGTCAGGATTCTAGGGATGGTAGGCTTCTGCTGTGTAACTGGTGGCTTTCACCTTGGAGCCTGTGCAGTTGCCATGTGTACTCGGGGCCAGCTGGTGCTTGGCAGGCAAGTTCACAACCACACAGGTGCAGTGTTTTCCAGATGGTGAGGATGTTTATGAGATGCCGCCGGCCTGCCCTCACTATTTCCCCCAGCAATTTCCATCCACATATTTGGGTGGACATTCTCACTTAGAGGCTGGGGTAGTTGGGAAACTGAGGCTTGAGTGCCAGGCACGGCGACTGCACCTGGAGGTGGTTAGCCCTCCAGCACAGTATGGTGAGGGAGGCCCCCAGTGACACATGAAGCTTAGGCCCATGCCCTATCCCTGTGAGTTTGGAAGAACCACACAGGAGGTCACCCACATTGCGAGACCCATAGGTAGAAGACGTAAAGGGAAAGCAGATTTGATAATTAGGTCATGGGACAGATTGGCAGGGAAGGTGGAGGCCCTGGGCCGGGTGCTGTTCTCATGAGGGCTTCTGATTTGTCTGCACCTCCCAGATGGAGCTTCCCAGGGAGCCAAGCCATCAGCCGAGCAAGAGGGTTGTACACTATGCCTGAAGACCACAGGACATTGGGAATGCTGCCATCAATGAAGACTGAAGTCTGCATCATGCTGCAGGATCAGGGATGGCTGCGGATGGTAAGCATTTCCTTCTCTCCAGGTGCTGTCCTTGCCTGTCAGACCTGATAGAGCTGTGGGGCCCCAGTGGCTCGGTTTGTCAAGACCCATTCCCAGAGATTATTGACTGAAGCTCTCGCTCAGGGGTGCAGCCATGGATGCTCCAGGCTGGTCAGGGCCTTGGAGGTCCTGGAAGGCTTGCCCACTTCCCAGCTTGGGGCTTTCGACATCTGACATCTTCCAACGTGCTCGGATCGATGATGATACCCCCAAAACATTCCTTGGAAAAGCTGAACAAAATGAGTGAAAACTCAAAACCGTCTCTCTCATCGTGACTGAGGTCCAGCATGTTGCCTGATGTAGGGAGAGTATCAGTGAGGGAGAGCTTTCACACATTCACCTCCATTCCAGCACCCAGGGCGTGTCCCCAGAGGAGCCTGCCGCCATGCATGCAGGTGTGCTCATGTCCTCAGTGTAGATGCCACTTCCCAGGGAGTCCATGCCTGAATGAGCCCCACGCAGTTGCAAGGCATTTGTGAGGTGGCAAGGTCAACAAGCAGGCATGTTATAGTTTTCTGAGAGCCAGTGGGCTACCGCCTGGGCTTGGAGAACACCCAGCATACAGATGTGGGGCCAGGATTGTGCTTCATAGGTCGCCTCTCAAGGCATGTGATGTCCAGGATGTGGCCCGGGCCTTGTTTCTTTAGAACTCCAAGGTCATGATCTTGGCTGTGATTGTCCTAGAGCACTGTGTTTCACCTTTGGGTGGTTGGTGCCATGGTGATGGGGCTGTGGAAAGAAGGGGATTGGGCCACTGGCCAGGTGGCTACCCATCCATTTGGCAACTGGAGCACCTTTCTGAGCTAGTCCAAATGGAGTTGTGGATGGCCTCAACATATAGGTATGGTTGTGGAGGTTTCTGGTGGTCTTAGGGGCCTAGACAGTAGGGAAACACGAGCCAAGGTTGTGGAGGGTTTTGGCCTACGTCCACGTCACAGGACGCTTGGATCCCAGAATGGAACCATAGACATATCGTGATTCTTGTGTTGCTGTCCTGGGGCCACTAGTGCAGGGAGGAAATGATGATTCCAGGGTCTGTGCCAGGATTGGCTCTTTTGTGCAGGCCTTCTTCTGGGTTGGCCCTGTTGGCGGAGCTGCGCCCTCTAGGCTCGCCTTCCTTTTGCCTCCTGGAGTTTATTGGCTCCATATGTGGAGCCAAAGTTCCATTGCTCTCCTTTTTTCCCAAAGTTACCCAGGTGGGAGTTCCAGGCCAGAGAATCCGCATGTCTGGCCCAGTTGGCACACATGTGGACAAGTGGCATATAAGTGTCTCAATCATGTCTGAGCTCTGGCGGGAGGCCTGGTTGCCATGACAGGGCTTAGGCCATGGGTAGCTGTGCCACACGCCCTTGCCTGGGACCAATTTCCAGAATCCCTTGGGATGGGGTGGGTACTGGGCATTACCAGCTGTCCTGGGACCTGTCCACCTAGGCCCCCCTGGATGGGACAGAGTGTCACATGCCATGCAGTTGGCTATGGTGGACCATTGCGCCCTATGGCAGGCATGTCCGTAGGTACGTGTATTTCCTTGTCTTTGTTGCCGTTTGCTGTGTAGGAATCCAGGCGTGAATATGATGGCTGTTTGTGCATTGTGTCCATGGAACCATTTCAGGCAGGCACTGTTCTTTGAGGCCTCAGCTTCATAATTAGGCAAAGCTACCACAAACAAGATTTAGCTTTTGCCCTCACCCTGTTCCTGGGCAGATCCCCTCTTTTCAGCCAGGCCTGGGGCCCATGCAGTTAAGTTGGCGAAGTCCACCACATTACGTGTGAGGTGAGGTGGAGAAGTTCAGTTGAGGTAGCATGTAGGGCAGCTTTGGCCTTGGAAGCATGGGCCCATGTTGGTGGGCTGCAAGTTATGTCTCTCGGGATTCTAGGGCTGGTAGGCCTTTGCAGTGTGCCTGTTGTCTTTCACCTGGAAGTCTGTGCGGTTACAAATCATATTCGAGGCCAGATGGTGCTTGTCAGGCAAGTTCACGAACACACGGATGAAGAGTTTTCTGGATAGTGAGGATGTTCCCAGTTGCGAGGCTGAGGCTTGTGGGCCAGGCATTGCTGCTGCGCTGGAAGTGGTTAGGCCCCCAGCCCAGTGCAGTGAGGGAGACCCCCACAGACACAGGAATCTCAGGCCTATGACCTGTCCCTCTAGGTTGGGATGAACCACACAGCAGGTCACTGACATCGCCAGCTCCATAGGTAGAATATGTGTAGGGAAAGCTGATGTGACAGGGTGCGGGCCAGATTGGAGTGGAAGGTGGAGGCCCCGCACCAGGGTGCTGTTCTCATGGGAGCTTCTGATTTGTCTACACCTCCCAGGTAGAGCTGCCTGGGGAGTCATGCCATCACCGGGCAAGAGGGTTGTGCACCATGCCTGACCACTGCAGGCCATTGGGAATGCTGCCGTCACTGAAGACTGAAGTCTGCATCGTGCTGCAACTTCGGGGATGGCTGAGGATGGTAAGCATTTCCTTTGTCCCAGGCACTGTCCTTGCCTTTAGGAGCTGATAGAGCTGCAAGGCCCTTGTGCTCAGCTGTCAAGACTCATTTGCAGAGATGATGATTGAAGCTCTGGCTCAGGGGTGCAGCCATGGACACTCTGGGCTAGTTGAGGCTCAGGAGGTCATAGGCTCGCCCACTGCCAGCATGGAGTGTTCAACTTCCATCATCTTCCAACGTGCTCGGATCGATGATGATACCCCCAAAACATTCCTTGGAAAAGCTGAACAAAATGAGTGAAAACTCAAAACCGTCTCTTTCATCGTGACTGAGGTCCAGCACGTTGTCCGATGTAGGGAGAGTAGCAGTGAGGGAGAACTTTCATGCATTCACCTCCATTCCAGCACCCAGGGCTTGTCCCCAGAGGAGCTTCCACCATGTGTGCAGGTGTGCTCATGTCCTCAGTGGAGAGGCCACTTCCCCAGAGTCCATGCCTGAATGGGCCCCATGCGGACACAAAGTTAATGTGATAGGGCATGGGCCAAATCGGTGTAGAGGGTGGGAGCTCCACGCTGGGTGCTATTCTCACATTAGCTTCTGATTTGTCTGCACCTCCCAGGTAGAGCTGCCCAGGAAACCATGCCGTCGGCTGGGCAAGAAGGTTGTGCACCATACTTGAGCATCGCAGGCCACTGGGAATGCTGCCATCACTGAAGACTAAGCTCCACTACATGTTGCAATATCGGAGATGGCTGAGGACGGTAAGCATTTCCTTCTCTCCAGGCACTATCCTTGCCTATCAGACCTGATAGAACTGCAGTGCCGCAGTTCTCAGCTTGTCAAGACCCATTCGCAGAGATGATGGTCTGAAGCTCAGGCTCAGGGGTGCAGCCATGGACACTCCAGGCTGGTCGGGCCCTGGAGGACATAGGCTCGCCCAGTGCTAAGAATGGGGCATTCAACTTCTGTCGTCTTCCAATGTGCTTGGATCGATGATGATACCCCAAAAACATTCCTTGGAAAAGCTGAACAAAATGAGTGAAAACTCAAAACCGTCTCTCTCATCGTGACTGAGGTCCAGCACATTGCCTGATGTAGGGAGAGTAGCAGTGAGGGAGAGCTTTCACACATTCACCTCCATTCCAGCACCCAGGGCTTGTCCCCAGAGGAGCCTGCCCCATGTTTGCAGGTGTGCACATGTCCTTAGTGAAGAGGCCACTTCCCTAGAGTACATGCCTAAATGGGCCCCAGATTTGCAAACCAGGTGGTGTAATTTTTGGAGAGTCTTAGCACTGCCTGGGTTTGGAGAACACCTAGCATGCTGATGTGGGGCCAGTGTTGTGCTTTGTAGGTTGCATCTCAAGTCATGTGATGTCCAGGACATGACCTGGGTCTCATATCTCTGGAATAACCCCAAGTGCCTGATCTTGATTGTCGTCA
This sequence comes from Glis glis, assembly GCA_004027185.1. NCBI lineage: Eukaryota > Metazoa > Chordata > Mammalia > Rodentia > Gliridae > Glis > Glis glis. The sequence goes on from PVJS01000353.1 coordinate 121,405, forward strand.
TCCTAGGACACTGTGTTTCACCTTTGGGCATAGTGGTGTGCATGGTGATGATGCCCTGGATGGAAAGGGATTGGGCCACTGGCCAGGCGGCTCCCCATCCCCTAGGCAACCCATGGCACCTTACCGAGTTGGCCCACGCTGGAGTGATGGCCGGCCCCAGTGTAGGAGTATGGATGCGGAGGCGACTGGTGGCCTTAGGGGCCTAGGTGGGAGGAAAACAGGAGGAAGTTTGTGGAAGGTAGTGGTGCATGTACATGCCACAGGCTGCCTGGATCCCAGAATTGGCCTGTAGATGATTTTGGGTCTTGCGGCGCTGTCCTGGGGCCAACCATTCAAGGGGGGAAGGACGAGCTCATGCTCTGTGCCAAGGTGTCAATCTTTGGCAGGTCTTCTTCAGGGTTTGCCCCTGTGGTGGAGCTGCGCCCTCCAGGCTTGCCTTCCTTTTGCCTCCTGGGATTCATCGGCTCTATACTTGGTGCCAAAGTTCCAGCGCTCTCTCTTATCCCCAAAATGGTCCTGGTGGGATTTTCAGGGTGGAGAGTCACCATGCTCTGGCCCGGTGGGCATACATATGCACTAGTGGCACTTGAGTGTCTCGATTGTGTCTGGGCTATGGTCAGAGGCCTGGGTGACATGACAGTGCATATGTCATGGGCAGCTGTGCCACATACCCTTGCCCAGGACCAACTCTTCCAAATTCCTTGGGGTGGGGTGAGTATGGCGCAATCCAGCTCTCCTGGGAACGTGTATGCCTGGGCCCCCCAGGATGGGACCCAGCATCACCTGTCATGCGGTTGAATGGACGTGGGCCCCCAGGCCCTGTAGCAGGCATGTCAGGAGCCACAAGTACGGCCTCATCTTGGTTGCCATTAGTTATGTAGGGACCCAGGAGTAAGGGTGATGGCAGGTTGTGTGTTGTGTCCCGGGAACCATTTCAGGCCTTGGCTGCGTAATTAGGGGAAGCTCATGGAAGAAAGATTTCATTTTTGCCCTCGCTCTGTTGTGGGGCTGATTTTCTCTGTTCTGGCCAGCCCGCGACCCATTGTGATAAGTTGGTGAAGTCCTCTGTGGTCATTTGTGAGGTGGAGAAGCACAGATGAAGTAGCATGTGGGGTTGCTTTGGATCTCGGAACCATGGGCCCAGGTTGGTGGGCCACAGGTTAGGTCTCTTGGGATTCTAAGGCTGGTAAGCCTTTGCTGTGTGCCCAGTACATTTCACCTGGGATGCTGTGCAATTGCCCTGCATACTCGGGGCCAGCTGGTTCTTGGCAGGCAAGTTCACGACCCCAAGGGTGTGTGTTTTCTGGACATTGAGGATGTTTATGAGATGCTGCATGCTGGCCCACACAGCTTTACCCAGCATTTTCAATCCACATATTTGGGTGAATGTTCAAATTTAGAAGCCGGTGCTATTGTAAGGCTGAGACTTGCTTGCCTGTCATGGCCACTGTGTCAGGAAGTGTTTAGACCCCAGCACAACGCAGCAAGGGAGACTCCCATATGTATATACAAAGCTAAGGCCCATGTCCTGTCCCTGTGAGTTGGGAAGAACCACCCAGAGGTCACCCTCTTCGCCAGCCCCATAGGAAGGAGATGTGTAGGGAAAGCTGATGTGACAGGTGTGGGCCAGATCAGCGTGGAGGGTGGGAGCCCCACGCCAGGTGCTGTTCTCACAGGAGCTTCTGATTTGTCTGCACCTCCCAGGTAGAGCTGCCTGGGGAGCCATGCCATTGGCTGGGCTGGATGGTTGTGTGCCATGCTTGAGCACCACAGGCCATTGGGAATACTGCAGTCACTGAAGGAAGACTGAGCTCCGCATCGTGCTGCAGGACCGGTGGTGGCTGAGGACGGTAAGCATTTCCTTCTCCACAGGCACTGTCCTTGCCTGTTGGACCTGATAGAGTTGTGGGGCCGCAGTGCTCGGCTTGTCAAGACCCATTCGCAGAGATGATGGTCTGAAGCTCTGGCTCAGGGGTGCAGCCATGGATGCTCCAGACTGATCAGGGCTCTGGAGGTCGTAGGCTTGCCGACTGCTGAGCACGGGCAATTGACTTCCATTGTCTTCCAATATGCTTGGATCAATGATGATACCCCAAAAACATTCCTTGGAAAAGCTGAACAAAATGAGTGAAAACTCAAAACCGTCTCTCTCATCGTGACTGAGGTCCAGCATGTTGCCCGATGTAGGGAGAGCAGCAGTGAGGGAGAACTTTCACGCATTCACCTCCATTCCAGCACCCAGGGCTTGTCCCCAGAGGAACCTGCCACCATGCAAGCAGGTGTGCTCTTGTCTGCAGTGGAGAGGCCACTTCCCCAGAGTCCATGCCTGAATGGGCCCCAAGTGGTCACATGGCGCCCTGGTCACTGAGCAGGTGTGCTGTGATTTTTGTTTTTGACCTTGTCCTGTTGCCAGGCTGATCCCCTCTGTTCTGGCCGGGCCAAAGACCATTGTGTTAAGTAGGTGAGGTCCACCGAGGTCATGTGTCAGGTGGAGAAGCACAGCTAAGGTAGCAGGTGGGTCTGCTTTAGCCTCAAAATCATGGGTCAGGCTGGCGGGCCGCAGGTTAGGTCTCTCCTGATTCTAGGGCTCATAGGCCTTTGCTGAGTGCCCAGTACCTTTCACCTGGGAATCTGCACAGTTGCCACATTGTTGGCAGAGAATTTTACCACCACACGGGTGCGGTGTTCTCCAGATAGTGAGGATGTTTAGCAGATGCTGCCTGCCCACCATCAAGGATTCCCCCAGCATTTTCAATCCACATAATTAGGTGAACGTTCACACTTACAGTCTGGTACTGTAATACGGATCAGGCTCGTGTACCAGGCAAGGCCACTGAGCCTGGAAGTGGTTAGGTCCCCAGCACAGCACAATGAGGGAGACACCTGAAGCTCAGGCCCATGCCCCATCCCTGTGAGTTAGGAACAACCACTGAGGAGGTCACCCACATTGCAAGCCCCATAGGTAGAAATCGTGTAGGGAAAGCCAACGTGACAGGGCGCAAGCCAGATCGACATGGGAGGTCGGAGCCCTGCGCTGGGTGCTGTTCTCATGGAAGCTTCTGATTTGTCTGCACCTCCCAGGAGCCATGCCATCGACTGGGCTAGAAAGTTTTACGCCATGCTTGAGCACCACAGGCCATTGGGTATGCTGTCATCACTGAAGATTGATCTCCACATCGTGCTGAAGGATGGGGGTGGCTGAAGATGGTAAGCATTTCCTTTCCCCAGGCAATATCCTTGCCCATTGGACCTGATAGAGCTGTGTTACCCCAGTGCTTGACTTTCCAGACACCATTCCCAGGGATGATGGTCTGAAGCTCTGGCTCAGGGGTGCAGCCACAGACACTCCAGGCTGGTTGGGGCCTTGGATGTCTTAGGCTCGCCCACTGCCCAGCATGGGGCACCCAACTTCCATCATCTTCCAACGTGCTCGGATCGATGATGATACCCCAAAAACATTCCTTGGAAAAGCTGAACAAAATGAGTGAAAACTCAAAACCGTCTCTCTCATCGTGACTGAGGTCCAGCACGTTGCCCGATGTAGGGAGAGTAGCAGTGAGGGAGAGCTTTCACGCATTCACCTCCATTCCAACACCCAGGGCTTGTCCCCAGAGGAGCCTGCCACCATGCGTGCAGGTGTGCACATGTCCTCAGTAGAGAAGCCACTTCCCAGTAGTCCACGCCTGAATGGGCCTCTGGAAGTTTCTATAGCCAGCAGGTGTGCTGTAGATTTCAGAGCCAGTGGGCTGCCTGGGCTCGGAGAACACTTAGCATGCAGATGTGGGGCCAGTGTTGTATTTTGTAGGTCACCTCACAAGGCAGGTGATGTCTAGGACATGACCTGAGCCTCATTTCTTCAGAAGAACCCAAGAGCCTGATCTTGGCAGTGGTCATGCTAGGGCACTGTGTTTCGCCTTTGGGTAGAGTGGCACCCATGGTGATGGGGCCCTGGAAGGAAGGGATTGGGCCACTGACAAGGTGGTTCCCAGCACCCAGCACCCAGCACCCAGAACTTGTCCCCAGAGGAGCCTGCTGCCATGCGTGCAGGTGTGGACATGTCCTCAGTGGAGAGGCCACTTCCAGGGAGTCCATGCCCAAATGGGCCCCAGGCGGTTGTGAGGCATCCAGATCAGCAAGCCGGGTGGTGTAGTTTTTGGAGAGCCAGAGGGCTACCTGGGCTTTGAGAACACCTACCATGCAGATGTTGGCCAGGGTTGTGGTTTGTAGGTCTCCCGTCAAGGCATGTGATATTATGGACGTGGCCCAGGGCTCTTTTTTTTTGGAAGAACTCCAAGGGCCTGATCTTGGCAGTGGTCCTCCTAGGTCATTGTGTTTCACCTTCAGATAGAGTAGCACCCATTTTGATGGGGCCCTGCAATGAAAGGGATTGGGCCACTGGCCAGGCGGACCCCATCCTCTCAGCAACCCCTGGCACATTCCTGAGTTGTCACAAGGTGGAGTGGTGGCTTGACCCAGCGTAGTACTATGGATGTAAAGGTGTCTGGTGGCCTTAGGGGCTTTAGGGGTGTGATGGAAATAAGAGCAAAATTTGCAGAGAGGAGTGGTACAAGTCTACACCATGGGACGCCTGGATCCTGGAACTGGCCCATAGAAGTATCCTGGGTCTTGCAGCACTGTTCCAGGGCCACCATTGTGGTGAGGGAAGGGAGAGTCCACGGTCTGTGCCAAGGTGGCTCCCTCTGTATGGCCTACTTCTGGGTTGGCACCATTGGAGGGGCTGTGCCCTCTAGGCTTGCCTTCTTTTTGCCTACCTGTTTTCATATGCAGTGCCAATATCCACTGTTTTCCTTTTCCCCCAGAATTGCCCTGGTGGAAGTTCCAGGGCAGAGAGTCCAGATGTTCTGGCCCAGTTGGCACACATGTGGACTAGTGGCATTTGAGTGTCTCAATCTTGTCTGGGCTCCGGTGGGTTGCCTGGGTGCCATGAAATGGCGTAGGACACAGGCAGCTGTGCTACATGCCCTTGCCTGGGACCAAATTCCAGAATCTCTTGGGATGGGGTGGGTATGGTGCAATCTAGCTGTCCTGGGACCTGTGATCGCCTTGGCCCTCCAGAATGAGACATGCCATCACCTACCATGTGGTTGACTGGAGGTGGGCCTCAGGGCTCTGTGGCGGGCATTTCGGGAGGCATGAGTATGCCCCAGTCTTTGTTGATATTTGCTGTGTATCCACCCAGGCATGAGGGTTATGGCGGTTTGTGTGCTGTGTCCATAGATCCGTTTCAGGACTTGGCTTCATAATTAGGTGAAGCTACCGGAAGCAAGACTTTGATTTTGCCTTCGCCCCATTGTCTGGCTGAACCCCTCTGTTCCATCCAGGTGCTTGGCCCATTGTGTTCATTTGGCGAGGTCCACCACAGTCGTGTGTGAGGTGGAGAAGCACAGCTGAAGTAGCTGTGGTGCTGGTTTGGCCTTGGAACCATGGGCCCAGGTTGATAGGCTTCCGGTTAGGTCTCGGGATTCTAGGGCTGGTAGGCCGTGTGCCTGGTGCATTTCACCTGGGAGCCTGTGCAGTTACCACATGTACTCAAGGCCAGCTGGTGGTTGGCAGGCGAGTTCATGTCCACATGGATGCGGTGTTTTCCAGATAGTGAGGATGTTTACAAGATGCCGCCTGCCCACTCACACAGCTTCCCTGAGCATTTTCTGTCCACATATTTCTGTGTATGCTCATGCTTAGAGGCTGGTGCAGATGCCAGGCTGAGGCTTGCATGGCAGGCACGGCCATTGCACCTGGAGGCGGTTAGGCCCACAGCACAGGGCGGTGAGGGAAACACCCACAGGCACATGAAGATCAGGCCCATGCCTTGTCCCTGTGAGTTGGAAGGAGGTCACCTACATCACCAGCCCTATAGATTGAAGACATGTAGGGAAAGCATATGTGACAGGGCACAGGACAGATCAGTGTGCAAGGTTGAGGCCCCACACCCGTGTGCTATTCTCATGGGAGCTTCTGATTTGTCTGCATCTCCCAGGTTGAGCTGCCTGGGAAGCCATGCCCTGGCTGGGCAGGAGGGTTTTCCACCATGCCTGAGCACCACACACCATTGGGAATGCAGCCATCACTGAAGACTGACTTCTGTATCGTACTGCAGGATCGGGGATGACTGAGGACGGTAAGCATTTCTTTCTCTGCAGGCACTGTCCATGCCTGTTGGACCTGATAGAGCTGCAGGGCCATGATGCCCAGCTTGTCAAGATCAATTCACATAGATTATGGTCTGAAGGTCTCGTTCAGGGGCAAGCCGTGGACACTTCAGGCTGGTCAGGAACCAGGATGTCATAGCCTCACCCACTGCCCAGCATGGTGCATTCAATTTCTGATGTCTTCCAATGTGCTCGGATCGATGATGATACCCCAAAAACATTCCTTGGAAAAGCTGAACAAAATGAGTGAAAACTCCAAACCGTCTCTCTCATCGTGACTGAGGTCCAGCACATTGTCTGATGTAGGGACAGTAGCAGTGAGGGAGACCTTTCACCCATTCACCTCCATTCTAGCACCCGGGGCTTATCCCCAGAGCAGCCTGCCACCATGCATGCAGGTGTGCACATGTCCTCAGTGGAAAGGCCATTTCTCCAGGAGTTCATGCCTGAATGGGCTTCAGGTGATCTCAAGGTAGCTGGGTTAGCGAGCAGGCATGCTGTAGTTTTCGGAGAGCCACCGGGCCGCCTGGGCTTGGACAATCTTAGTATGCAGATGTGGAGCCAGGATTGTGCTTCGTGGGTCGCCTCTTAAGACATGTGATATCCAGGATTGGCCTGGACCTAATTCCTTCGGAATAACTCCAAGGGTGTGATCTTGGCTGTGGTCATCCTAGGGCACTGTGTTTCGCTTTAGGATAGAGTGGCGCCCATGGTGATGGACCCAGAAAGGAAGGGAACTGAGCCACTGTCCAGGCAGCTTCCCATCCTCTCAGCAAGCTGGGGCAACTTCCCGATTTGGCCCAAGGTGGAGTGCTCATAAGAATATGGATATGGAGGTGGCTGCTGGCCTTAGGGGCCTAGGTGGGAGGGAATCAGGAGCTAGGTTTTGGAGGGACATGGTGCAGATCCATGCCACAGGCTGTGTGGATCCCGGAATGGGTCCGTAGACATATCCTGAGTCTTGTGGCACTGTCCTGTGGATGCCAGTGCAGGGAGGGAAGGATGAATCCAGGGTCTGTGCCAAGGTGGCTCCCTCTGGCAGGTCTTATTCTGGATTGGCCCTGTTGGTGGAGCTGTGCCCTCCAGACTTGTCTTCCTTTTGCCTCCTGAGGTCCATGGGTGACCTCATGTGTATTGCCTCATCTTGGTTGAGATTTGCTATATAGGGACCCAGGCATAAGGGTGATGGTGGTTTGTACGTTATCTCCATGGAACCGTTTTAGACAGGCCCTGTTGTTTTAGCTTCATAACTAGGCAAAGCTACTAGAAGCAATATTTTGGTTTTGCCCTTGCCCCATTGCTGTACCGATCTCCTCTGTTCTGGTCAGGCCCACGGCCCACTGTGTTAAGTTGGTGAGATCCACCACGATCATGTGTGAGGTGGAGAAGCACAACTTAGGTACCATGTGGGGATGCTTTGGCCTCGGAACCATGGGCCCAGGTTGGTGGGCCACAGGTTAGGTCTCTCAAGATTCTAGGGCTGGTAGGCCTTTTCTGTGTGCCCAGTGCATTTCACCTGGGAACCTGTGCACTTACCATGCGTACTTGGGATCAGCTGGTGCTTGGCAGGCAAGTTAACAACCAGACAGGTACAGTGTTTTCTGAATGGTGAGGATGTTTGAGTTGCCATCTGCCCACCCTCATAGCTTCCCTCAGCATTTTCTGTCCACATATTTCCATGGATGTTCACACTTAGAGGCTGGTGATGTTATGAGGCTGAGGCTTGAGTGCCAGGCATGGCCACTGCACCTGGAAGCAGTTAGGCCCCCAGCACAGCACAGCAAGTTTGACCCCCACAGACACACAAAGCTAAGGCCAATACCCTGTCCCTGTGAGTTGGGAAGAACCACCCAGAAGGTCACCCACATCGCCAGCCCCATAGGAAGAAGACGTGTAGGGAAAGCCAATGTGACAGTTACAGTGCGGCCAGATTGGCATGTAGGGTGGGAGCCTTGTGCCTGTGTGCTGTTCTCACAGGAGCTTCTGATTTGTCTGTACCTCCCAGGTAGAGCTGCCTGGGGTGCCATGCCGTCAGCTGGGCAGAAGGGTTGTGTGCCATGACTGAGCACCGCAGGACATTGGGAATGCTGCTGTCACTGAAGACTAAGCTCCACATCGTGCTTCAGGATCAAGGATGGCTAATCACGGTAAGAATTTCCTTCTCCCGAGGCACTGCCCTTACCTGTCGAACTGACAGAGCTGTGGGACCCTGGTGCTGTGCTTGTCAAGAACCATTCACAGAGATGATGGTCTGTATCTCTGGCTCAAGAACACAGCTATGTACATTCCAGGCTGGTCACGGCTCTGGAGTTCGTAGGCTCGCCCACTGCCCAGTATGAGGCGTTTGACTTTGCCATCTTCCAATGTGCTCGGATCGATGATGATACCCCAAAAACATTCCTTGGAAAAGCTGAACAAAATGAGTGAAAACTCAAAACCGTCTCTCTCATCGTGACTGAGGTCCAGCACATTTCCCGATGTAGGGAGAGTAGCAGTGAGGGAGAGCCTTCACACATTCACCTCCATTCCAGCCTTGGTAACCTAGGCGATGGTCATCCTAGGACAGTGTGTTTCCTCTTTGGGTAGAGTTGCACCCATGGTGATGGGGCCCTGGAAGAAAGGGGATTGTGCCACTGCCCAGGTGAATTCCCATCCTGTCTGTATCCCGGAGCACCTTCCCGAGCTAGCCCAAGAAGAAGTGGTGGCTGGAGCCAGCATAGGAGTACAGATGTGGAGGTGGCTAGTGGCCTTAGGGGCTTAGACGGGAGGAAAACAGAAACCAAGTTTGTGGTGGGTCATGGCCCACGTGCACGCCATGGGCCATCTGGATCCTAGAACTGGCCCATAGATGGATCTTGTGTCTTGTGTTGCTGTCCGAGGGCCCTCAGTGCTTGGAGGGAAGGACAAGTGCATAGTCTAGGCCAAGGTGGTTCCCTTTGGTGGGCCTTTTTCTGGGTTGGCCCCATTGGTGGAGTTGTGACCTCCAGGCTTGCCTTCCTTTTGCCTTTTTGGATTCGTGGACTCCATTCATGTTACCAAAGTTCTGCTGCTCTCCCATTCCTCCAGGGTGGCCTTGGTGGGTGTTCCAGGGTGGAGAGTCCCCATGCTCTGGCCCAGTTGGCACACATGTGGACTAGTGGCATTTGAGTGTCTCGATCATGTCTGGGCGATCATGTCTGGGCTCTATTGGGAGGCCTGAGTTCCATGACAGGGCATAGGCCATGGGCAACTGTGACACATGCCCTTGCCTGGGTCAACAGTTCCATAATCCCTTGGGGTGGGGTAATATGGCACATTCTAGTTGTCCTGGGTCCTCCATCTGCCTGTGCCCCCTAGGATGGACACAGATTCACCTGCCATGCAGTTGACTGGAGGCTGGCCCCCGGTCCCTTTGGTAGGCATGTCAGGAGCCACATGCCTGGCCTTTTCTTGGTGGACATTAGCACTGTGGGATCCCAGGTGTAACAGTAATGGTGGGTCACACGTGTTGTCAATGGCACCTTTTCAGGCAGCCCCTGTTTTTTCAGGCCTTGGCTTTGTAATTAGGTTAAGCTCCTTGAAGCAAGATTTTGATTTTGCCCTCGCTTCATTACCAGGCTGATCCCCTCTGTTCTGGCCAACCTGCAGCCCTTTGTGTTAAGTTGGCGAGGTCCATCGTGGTCTTGTGTGAGGTGGGGAAGCACTGCTGAGGTAGCATGTGGGGCTGTTTTGGTCTCAGAACAATGGGCCCAGGTTGGTGGGCCTCAGGTTAGGTTTCTTGGGATTCTAGGGCTGGTAGGTCTTTGCTGTGTGCCCGATGCCTTTCACCTGGGGGTCTTTGCAGTTACCACATGTACTGGACGTCAGCTTGTGCTTGGCAGGCAAGGTCACAACCACATGAGTACAGTGTTTTCTGGATAGTGAGAATGTTTTGGGGGTGACGTCTGCCCACCATTACGTCTTCTCCCAGCATTTTCTGTTATATATTTGGGTAGACTTTCACATTTAGAGACTGATTCTGTTGTGAGGCTGAGGCTTGTGTGCCTCACATGGCCAGTCTACCTGAAGGTGATTAGGTCCTCAGGACAGCATGAGAAGGGAGAAACCCACAGACACACAAAGCCCAAGCCCATGCCTGTGAATTGGGAAGAACCACCCAGAAGGTCACCCACATCACCATCCCATAGGTAGAAGATGTGTAGGGAAAGCCAATGTGACTGTTAGGGTGTGGGCCAGATTGGTGTGGAGGGTGGGAGTCCCACGCCGGGGTGCTTTTCTCACAGGAGCTTCTGCTTTGTCTGCACTTCCCAGGTAGAGATGCCAGGGAGCCATGTGGTCAGCTGGGCAGGAGTGTTGTGCAACATGCCTGAACACCACAGGCCATTGGGATGCTGCCGTCACAGAAGGCTGAGCTCTACATCATGCTGCAGGATCGGTTTGGCTGAGGATGGTAAACATTTCCTTCTCCCCCAGCACTGTTCTTGCCTGTCAGACTTGATAGAGCTGCAGGGCCCCAGTGCTCACTTGTCAAGACCCAGTCAAAGGGATGGTGGTCTGAAGCTCTCGCTCAGAGCCACAGCCACAACACTCCAGGCTGGTTGGGGCCCTGGAGGTTGTAGGTTTCCTACTGCCCAGCATGTTCAAATCGATGATGTTACCCCCAAAACATTTCTAGTAAAAGCTGATCAAATTGAGTAGAAACTCAATACTGTCTACCTCATCTTGACTGAATTCTATCACATTTCCTGATTTAGGGACCTTAACAGTGAGGGAGTTCTTTTCTGAGGTTACATACATTTCAGTAACCAGCCCTTCCACCTGGGGAGTCTCCCAATATGTGTCTCTGTGGGCTCATCTCCTCGTTTAAGAGACCACTTCTCATAGAGTCCTTGGAGGAATGGGCCCTTGGCATTGCTGGTCAAGTCAGTCGATAGGTATCCTCTAGGATTATTAGAGCTGCCTTGTAGTCTGGGCTTGGGCAGCTTCCAGCTTACAGCTCTGCTAACAGTGTAGTGCATTGGAGGTATTCCTTCCTTGAGGCATGTGATATTCAGGACAGGGCCCAGGCCTCATTTTTTTTAATATGAACACTGAGGACAAGGCCTTGGCTGTGGTCCTCCTAGGACACTGTGTTTCCTGTGGGTATGAATTTCCAATGGTAATGAGGCCCTAGAAGATTGGGGTGTGGTAACTGGCATGGTGGCTGCCCATCATTTTTGTTGCCCATGGAACCTTTCTGATTTGGCCCAAAATGGAGCGTTGCCTCAACCCGGCAAAGAAGTACAAATTTGGAGGTGGCTGATGGCCTTAGGGCCTCAGTGGGTGGGAAACCATGAGCCAAGGTTCTGGACAAGTGTGACACACATCCAAGCCATAGGTACCTCTATTTCTGACCTGACTATAGATGTATGTTGGGTTTTGGGGCAGTGTCCTTGGGCCTCTGGTGCAGGGCTTCTCATTGGCCCCTAGCATGGAGGGAAGGTTCCCAAGTTTAAGCGCATGTAGCTCCCACTTGCAGCCATTCTCCTGGTTTGGCACATTTTGTGGTGCTGCACCATCCACACTTGCCTTATAGGATTCCCAGAGTCCATTTGCATTGCCACTGTTTCTCCTCTCTTTTCCCCAAGTTTGCCTTCATGACAGTTTCATGGTTGAGAATTCCATCTGCTCACCTGGTTGGCACACATGGGCATCGATGTCCTTTGTGTTTCTCTATCAGGTCTGGACTCTGGTCAGGAGGCCTGAATACCATCACAGGGTGTGGGCCATGGGAATTTGTGCCACCTGGAATAAGTTGACATGTCTTTCCCTAGACCTATTGTTTTGGAATCTCTTTGGATTGGGTGGGTATAGCACATTTCAGCTGTCCTGGGACCTGTGTCCATCAAACACCTAAAGATGGGACACAGCGTCACCTGCCCATGATTATTGGAGACAATTCCCTGGTGCACCTAGGAATTACATGGTTCAGTAAGCATGCTGGTTTCACTCGAAAATTTTGCCTTTATCCAAAACAGTGCTTCCCTTCTGGTGGTTAGGTTTCAGTGATAAATTTTCTGGATCCTGAGTGAGGCATGTCCTATTTTCCCTTTATGGGTCAGGAGTGCAGTCCTTGGCCCTCCTTGGGCTCCATTCAATTGTCTTAGATGAAGATTGTATCATTCTTGACAGTTGGTTGCAGTTGGAAGGAGGCAGGCTTCATCAGATGTCGAATGTGTGTTGGCATTCTGGGGGGTCAACCAGGTCAGGAGTGATCAAAAAGTTGTTGGGGCCAGGCGTGGTAGCACACACTTGTAATCCCAGTACTTGGGAGGCTGAGACCGGAGGATCCAGGTTCGCGGCCAGCCTTGGCTACTTAGTGAGGCCCTCTGCAACTCAGTGAGACCCTGTTTCAAAATAAAGAATAAAAAATGGGGCTAGGGGTGTAGCTCAGAGGTAGAATGCCCCTGGGTTCAATCCTCAGTACTACAAAAAAAAAAGTTGTTGGGTGTTTTTTTTTTTTTTTGAGAAGATAAACAAGATTAATAAACCTTTATTCAACCCAACCAAAAGAAAGAGAGAAATGATTCATATTAATAAAATGAATGATGAAAAAGAGAGATCACCACAATGAAGATTCAGAGGATCATTAGGAGCTATTTTAAAACTTATATTCCAGTAAATTATGAAAACCTAGAATATTTTGATATTTAAGATTATCAGAAATTTAACAATTTAATTTTATAATCATTTTCTAAATAAAAGCAGTATTACTCATTATTCATCTAATGAACTGAGGCATCACTATTTTTGAGATTGTGTGCTTTTCCGTACTTTAAATAACATCTAAAACATCTTACAGTGACTAAATTTATATACGTTATATACAGGTCAATAGTAAAGTGTGTTTTATTTTATGTAAATGTGATAAATGATCTGTATATTTTCCATATATATGATCTCTTCCTACAGCTCAATGTTGACAAGGAACTGGGCTTCATATGGATGAATTTATTCCTTTCTGTGTGATGGCAATTGAAGAAATATACTGAGCATAATTCATCCTCTCCTCTCAAGATCCAGTGGGAATTCTCACAGGTAAGCATTTTGACTAAAAGGTTGCCATTCCTGTTTGGAAATCACAGTACCCCAGTGGTACTCCACCCTGGCTGTGTTAGGTAGTTGTGTCCCAGTGTGATAGTAAGCTGAGTACTCAGTGTCTGCCATATACCTCAGGTTCAGGGTCCCTTTTATACATGTGCCTGGATTAATGATGACTTACAAAAATGTATTCCTTTGGAATCTGAACAAAATGAGTGAGGAACCTTTGAACTGAGGTCCAGCACAGGGACCCTGGAAGGCAGACTTATGGAAAGAATTTAGGTGTTTCAGGCAGTAGGACCCACAGAGACTTGGGTATTTAACCTGACTGCATTTATTGGAGAAAGAGGGTAGAACAGCTATCTATAAAAGTATCCAATCATGGTGTAAAATGGAAACTCTTTGAGAGTTTGTTTGAAAGCATCATACACAATAGGAACAGAGACTGGGAAACAAGCACACAGATAGGCCCATGGCATATTCCTGTATCTATCCTTGGTCCATTCGTACATTTGTCTGAGCTTCCCCAATCATCTGAGTGATCATCTTTTGAGGGTGATGAGATGGTCAAAATCCAAAGAAAATGAGTTTTTACTTTTCATTTTTATTTAGTGAAACCATTAATTTGTTTTTACACTGATAGAACATCATATGTATTTATCTTTGACTATGTTGTGTTCTGAGTTATATACACATTAAACTTACTAAATCTAGGTAACTAACAAGTGCATCAACCCTAATATTTATTGGTTTTGTGATCAAATTTCTGACCATCAATTTTATTTATATTTTTCAAGAACTTGTACATCATTTATTACAGCCTATTCCCTTTACAATATATCTCATATATTTATTCTGCTATCTAAATGTAATTATGTATCATTTGAGAAACATTTCCCTTCTTATTCTCAAAACCTCACCCTTGGTATTTGCCATTGCATTTTCCACTTCTATGAGTCCAACTTTTTTAGGTTCCACATACTTGTGAGATCATGTGGGTCATGGTTTGGATTTTGAATGTCTCCTTAGCCCTCACATTAACAAGGTAGCAATGTTTGAAGTAGGGCAGCCTTGCTATGAAGAGGGGGATGGCCTTAAGGAATTTAACAGGTTCTTTCCTCCCCTTGCTCTCTCTTTCTGCTTCCGGCCTCCATGATGTGAGCAGCAGTGCCCGTGTGCTCTCCTTCTCTCTTCTTCCTGCCGCCATGCCCTGAGATCCAAACCATGGTCTCACAGGGACTGAACCTGGAATCTCCAAGAAACTGTGAGCAAATAAATCTTCCCTCCTCTAAGTTGTGTGGACAGGTCTTTTGGGTTATAGCAGTGAGAATGTTGACTGAGAAAATATGGTATTCATCTCCATGCCTGGTTTATTTCACTTAACATACTGTTCTCCAGGCGTGTCCATGTTGTCACACATAAAAATAGTAGCTGAAACAATTTTATGTGGGATCGTCACAGTAGTTTAATTTGCTGTCAAACCCTATCACTGGTATTGGGCCAGCTGTTTTGTTTATTATTTCCTATCAAAAGTAATTGATCTTGTATACATTTGGAGGCTGGCTTCACCAACTTGCTGCATCAGATTTTTTGCATCAAATATTTTAATATATAAGATTATTTCAAAGCTTATATTTTACAAGGATTTTATTGAACACTTTTATATATCCTCTATGAATTGCTACTTTGTTTAAAGAGATATAATCATTATAATAAAAGATCTTGAAATGAATATGCTGAGGACATATTGATGTTTTATAAAAATAATTGTGTATAAAATAAATGTGATCACAAATATGACTGCAATGGTCCTTGTTGTATAAGTGGTCTAATGAATGTCTATTGAATTCTTACAACTGCTGTTAAGTAAATATTCTATTATACATTTTTTGTTAATTTTTCTAAATGCTCTTGTACTTTGTAGATTGAGTTTCAAAGAATTCCATGGACTCCCACCATAGAACCAGTGAACAGCTGATGTTGTTTTTTGTACCAGCTAAATTACCTGGGGAGGAACAAAACAATACACTCCTGAGGTAACATCCAAGTTTTAGTAAATTTATTTTTGTGGATTACTTTTCTTATTAGTTCAAGTAATCAAGTATTTCACTGAATGGTGAAAAACTTCAGTTAATACAAAAAGTACTAGGCATTGCTAATCTGATAAATTATCTGAGGCTTCACTTTTCTTTAACATTTAACATTCTCCTTAGCTTTGAGTAATATTAGAAATATTTTATAGGGCCGGGCGTGGTGGCGCACGCTTGTAATTCCAGTACATTGGGAGGTGGAGACCGGAGGATCAGGGTTCGCAGCCAGCCTCAGCGCTCTCTCTCTCTCTCTCTCTCTCTCTCTCTCTTTCTCTCTCTCCCCCTGTCTCTCTCTCTCTCTCTACTTAGTGAGGCCCTCCGCAACTTCGTGAGACCCAGTTTCAAAATAAAGTATAAAAAATAGGGCCGGGGATGTAGCACAGAGGAAGAATGCCCCGGGTTCAATCCCTGGTACCGCAAAAAAAAAAAGAAATATTTTGTTGGAGTAATAGAATTAGTATCATTTGTGTATAGTTATAAATAAATATCTATATTACTCATATTCCCATATATGTACTATTTTCCCACAATATGCTGTAGACCAAGAAGTAGTCTTCAAATAGATGAGTTTTTTCTTCCTTGTGTTACCCCATGAAGAAAAGAATTGGGAATAATTCCACCACTCAACTTAAGAGACAGTGGGAATTCTCACAAGGTAAACAATTGTCTAAAAATATTGACATTCCTCTTAGGACATCACAACACTCCCGTCTGCAGCATCTGGGCCATGCCACACAGCCATGGGGCTTGTCATAGTTGTGATGCTGCTGTGCTGTTCTCACAGGAGTTTCTGATTTGTCTGCACCTCCCATGTAGAGCTTCCTGGGGAGGCATTCATTGGCTGGGCAGGAGGATTGTGCACCATGACTGAGGACCACAGGTCGTTGGGATGCTGCCATCACTGAAGACTGAACTTCACATCGCGCTTCAGGATCGGGGATAGCTCAGAATGGTAAGCACTTCCTTCT